>JAHQZX020000711.1:0-59741 GCA_019804575.2 Pseudotulostoma volvatum
ATTTCCAACTCTCTACTACTACGGTACCCGAAAAGTTTATTAATAATAGAGCCCCACCCCAAGTTGACTTGGACCTCACCTCTGTCGCAACCGAACAGCCCCTAAGCAAATTTTTCATTAGAATTAGAAAATCCCATATATATATATATGCGCAAGCCTGCTACGGCCTCGCGAGAGAAGACTGACTACACGTAATTCTTTTACTTACGGACCTCGGCTTCTCACGATGTTATATAGCCGGCCCTGCTTCGCATCCGCGGCTGCTTCTACTGTTGCTCCTGAATTTCAAAACAGCATTTGATCCTAGGTGTATTTTTCGCCTTTGGAAGTTAGACAGAGCTCCCGAAGGAAAACCCTGGTGTTTATGGCATGTATTCTACATTCCAGCAGAACCTGCTGAATAGGCGCGCCTTGCGAAGATCGGGACGTGTTCTCAGCAGGCTGAGGTATATAATATATACATTGCGTGCGTTGATAGAGCCATTATTGGCTGAGCCCGAGCTCTGTTGATATGCGAGGCGCTGAACACCTCCGAGCGGTGGCCAGCAGCTACTAGTTATTTAAGGAAACCGGTAGCGCAGAAAGGTCCTTCCTATATATACTATCATATGTAGTAGTATCTGGTGGTTTTAACGGTTACACCATTCCATTCTGCGCGTCACCGATCCATCTCTGATAACTCCTGTGCTCAAAATAGATAAGCCATTGAGAGTCAGAAAAGCGTGGAAGGCAAGGACCCATGGGTAGATAGACTTGGTCGAGTTTCAAGCCGCGTTGAGTTTTTTCGTCGGTTTGGCAAGCTCAACCAAACCGAGTGAAAGTCTCTGTTTCCCTTGGGGGATCTAGATATCTGCCACCATGGCATCATTATCTAAGCACCTAGCGTTAGGAGCTGGAGCATCTGGAATGGGAAGCGTCCTCCACTTTCAGGAGCCAGGTGAGATTCCGAATACCTCTTCTTTTCAGGTTTGAAGAATTTTAGGTACTGCCTTACCGAAACACATTCCTCGGGGAGCATATCAAAGATAGGTATAGAAAATACGATAGTATCACCGGCGATGTCATGAATATCGTATTACATGCACCACTCCCGGCAGCTGTTTCCACTTTCTCTTCAAACGTCTTCGACTACCACAGCGATTTGATGCACTTACTGTAGGCATGTACACCCACAGGATAAATACCTATTATACAATGAAGACTAATGCCTATACATGCGTATACATACATACACGTTGATTGCACAAATACCCGGACAGGTACTGCACTGTACAGTGATCGGACGACAGCCCTTTCTTCATCCGAGAAAACTCGTCCCACGCACCAGCATTAATACTGGCATCTAAGCTAGCAGGTCTAGGGTACCTAGTGCCGATAGCACGAGATATTTCTAAACGGTCATCGCCGTCATCCACATATTCATTCATTCAGTCGAAGAAGATTAGAAATATAGGGGGTTGAAGAAGTAATGGAGAGAGAAAATAATAACAACCCGGGGAATCTCACCATAAGAATTTAGGGTTGAAAGAAAGCGCGAGTCATATGGTCAGCCATCATTATAAAAAAAAAATGAACCGAAGAGATAGGGTATCCGAATGTCAGAAATGTCGAACAATAGAAAAGATTAGAAATTAAAACGAAGACGATAATAGGAACAAGAACAAGAATGAGTAAGAATAAAAACGATTGAGAGAAGGAATAAAAGAGGTCTCTCAGTCAATTCTCCTGCGGATCACAATGGAGGCAGTGCAGCAGAGAGGGCACGCGCCGCGGCACAATATAGAGTATTATTACCACGAGAGTCTAGATATGAATGCTCATGATACAAAGATGGATGGTCATGATATCGGTGTCGGAAAGGGTTACCGCTTTTTCGGTAGGACACTCGAGAAGAATTCCTTCATGAAAAACCGGCTAGGAATTACCATTCAAATGCTTTCCGTGAACCGACTGCCCCTACTGCCAACGAATGCGGGATGACTCCGTCCTAAGGCGTCAATAGGCACTTCGGCGGTAGTTTCACGCGCTTCGTACGCTGGCTGGTTGGCAACACTGACAGTGACGGAGCTGGCCATAGGTGTCCTCGCGGGAGATGGACGCATGACAGGAACACCCTCATATATGTCTTGACCCACTCGACCTGCGCTGACTTCTGGTAGCGGGGATTCTGTCCGCGGTCCAAAGGAAGCTGGGGAATCTGGAATGCTAGGCGATGCCGGGTGAAACGACGACAGACCGGGTCTTATACCAGATTCTTCTTCAATTCCCCCGCCATAGCCGTCACCTCCGCTCTGCAGCACGGAGGGGATCTTCCTCCCTGAGATTTTTTGAAATCCTCGTTCACTTAGTATAGTCTCCCCGGTGCTTGACGTTTGTGTAAATCGCCTCCAGCGATGGAAAAATCTGATGGGAGATGATGCGCCAGCGGAAATCGCCAGTGAAACAGGGATTGTGCTAGTGGCGGTTCGGCCCGCGGAAGCTTGATTCGGTGCCAGAGCTGCCCGCTCGGGAAGGCGCTTTTTCCGCCAGCGAAGAAAGAGGAGCGCAAGCAGAATCAGCAATAGAGAACCAGCAATTGTGCCCACGATAGCCCCGATCAACCGAGGTGTACTTATGCCGCTACCACCTGACGAAGTTGTTGCAATTGGAGCCGTTGTAGCAGGCTCACTACCGTTGGGACCTCCACCCGCACCGCCAGTCCCGACCGCGCTAGAGGAAGTAGGGCTTGTAGAGAAGGTCGAAATGCTGGCAGAGCTTATGGGGGCAGCTGAAGTTGAAAGACTGGTCGAAACGGTATACAGGAAGGGAGTGCTATGAGATTCTGTGGGAGACAAAACATTGATAGCGGTGGTGAGAGGAATGACCCCTGGAGATGAGGAGACGGAGGTCGTCTGGGATTCATAGTAAACTGGTGGGAAAGGCGGTTTGGATGCGGATTTAGTGGGGGTACGCGATGTCGATGGTGAGGTGATCGAGGGGAGTAAGGAAAAGCTTCCTGATGACTTAACTATAGACCGTGATGTACTGATGATGACGGGTACATTGGTGTCGGCCGGGATAGTGATTAAACCTAGAGACGGGTCCGAGACTACTGCAGGCAAAGTTGAAACAGTAAACTTCGCGATCGTATGGGTGCCGCTCTGAATAATGACATCGATTAAAGTCGCTACCACTGTTGTGATCATTGGAGCATCACGACGCTCTGCGTCAAAACCATGGGAGCTTTCATTGGCTTTTGGATAGCTAATGGCTTTCTCTCCCAAAACGCGTATACCGCCAACTTCCACTGGTAAGGGACCCGGCCTCTGAGGCTTTGGGCTAGGTCCTCTACTTCCATCACAGGTGCGTTCGAATTCTGACCCACTCGCATTGCCATTGAGCATTTGAATTGACAACTTCCGCCGCATCTCTGGGTCCATTCGCGGGTGCTTGAGGATCCGGCCATGGTAGTGGGTCATCCTGCCGAAGGAAGCCCCGGATGTCTCCACCCTTTCTCCGACAACTTAACCCGAGAACCCCTTTATCTTCGACTACCGTTTCACTTCCGGAAGGGCTACAATGTGACGCAATTCTCCTAACTGAAAACCGATAGGGATCATCCGTGCAAATATAAGAGAGTAATCGTAGTACCGCAGAACCGAGCCGGCGACAACGTTGAAAAAGCCAATAACCTAGTTCGCGTTATGAGGGAAGCCAACCGGCCATGGTGAGATGAGACTCACGGTGTATCTGTCCAGACCATACGCGCAAAGCTAAGAAAAGCAAGAGAAGGAGCGGATCGAGTCTCAGTGGACGATCAAGTGGAAAGAGCGACCTCGGCTTGAAAACACGTTGAATAATCTGGAAATCAAAAGCGAAGAAAGTGAGTGTAATTAATTCCAGTGAGACCAGTCTCGAGCTCGAAGGTGAATCAGGGGTATTGACAGATAATGAACGTGATGACGGAAACCCTTTCGTCCAATAATTGCACTTTTCGAAGGAGCGGACGTCGACCGTTGCGAGGCGGTCGACTGGTACCAAAATGATTGACAAAGAGCCTGCGGAATAGAACAAAAAGAGGGATGCAACAGCTACATATTCATCCTGCTACCAGGCATAATGCAATTGTACCAATACCGAAGTCTGTTGCCAGCGTGTTGGATTTCACACAGATGGGACCTTTCTGCGGCTGCGATTATGATGTCGGTGATGGACGAGTGTGCGCGAGAGGCAAAGTCGCACAGCTTGATGGCCGTTATGGTGATAAGCGCCACAGATGACACAACCATATCGTGCATGCAGTAGGAGAAGACAGATTGCTTTCTCCCTGGGTCGTTGTGAGAGCAGGCCAGCCGGAAATGAAGAGACAAGAGTAGAGGGGGAGGAGGGAAAGGAGGAGACAAGGTTGGTCTAGCTATGATATTAGCGGACATTAGGAGAGAATTGCCGGTTGAAAGGAAAACAGGAACAGGATTAGTGGAGATTTCGACAGTGCCGCTATACCCGATGTGCTCTTAGTTACTTAATATGATACATGACACATACCATACCTGCAAGACATATGTATGAGGGATAGTACCTTTCCGCAGCACCTGACCACGACGCCATGCCATATCTAGCCTAGATGACTTCACTAGCATCCTGCAGTCCAAGGATGGGAGAAACAACCACACCCCCAGAGGGATAGCGCATCGGGAGGTGGCAGGGGTCTAAATCAATCAATAATGAAATGTAATTTAAAAACTAGATTCCGAAGGGATCGAACGATCTAGGTGGTGAATAATGAATAATATACCCCCATATATGATATCTGAAAATGCATCGATAATTCTTGAGGGGATCCCTGACCGTTTCTAATGAACCTTGCAAGTTAACAATAGAAGGTCAAATATTCATTATACAGTAGCGAATAATAATAGCATACGATCATATTTTACTCGATGCTCTCAAGCTACTACAACCCGATCCTATGATACATCCATCGATCCATCGATCCGTCCCGACAAAGTCAATTCAGGCTGTGCGGAGTATACGAGGTACTAGTGCAGAAGCCATTGGGATGGAAAAATGTTGGTAAAACACGGTGGTAAGCTAAGTAGCTTGGTTTTCTTATTCATCTCATTTCTGTCTATCTTGTCTACCTAAAAGGAACCATCATTGCGGACATGGAGGCTTTATTTATGTCCTTCAACCCGGTTCCCATATCTTCAGTAGTTTGAGAGTTCCCATCACTTATAGGATCAGAACTCTAGTACCTTATTACTACTGTAGGCTTCTCCCAACAGTCTTCACTGTTCCAAACCAACTACCGGCCTGTCCCTACGGTACGGGAAGTCGCTACTAGTATCCGCAACAGCTAGTTGTACCGACAAAAAATGTCAACCCAAGTCAAGAATATAACCAATGGAAGCTTGCCAGTTCGAACAATCGGCAACGGGACCCTGACTATTTCTATTCTGCGAAGAACCTGTTCTAAATCTGGACATCATTTGTCAGAGCACTAGTGAAGATCGGGAGCTGGACTACTCTGCTATGATAGCATTGCTTTCAGTCTAGCTCCCTTGCTTTTCATTGGTGCTCTGACATGATTTCATTTACGTACGTCAATAACGTTCGAGGATTACCTCTCTTTATATTCAGTTCAATTAACGTGCTTGCGAAGAATACTAGAATTGGCTATGGATGCAGCATTCGGTATTAATAATAGTGATGTTGGTTTATTCCCAGTCTCGGCGGAGCTTATAATATGCCACTGAGGCACTAGACTATTAGCATATTGTTACGTGGGAGTGTTTGAGAACAATATAAGAGAAGGTGTTCCGTGTCAATTTCTGAGAAACATCTACCCCTTAGAATTAAATCTAACACTCCTGACCCCAGAATTTGGTAGGGTTTGATACCGATATGAACATCGCCCAGATGATGGACACTAATAATATATATGGCGGTTGTTCTAGTCTCAAGAGTTGAATTTGCAAATGCCTACAGACTTTAAGTCCGGCGGTAAAAACGAGATGAAGATAGTTGTTGTTGTTGGCATTATTTCTAGACATTTCAACGATCATCATTAATCCCGGGTGAGAAGGGGGGTATTAATCGGCTCCGCAAATTTATGGCAACTGTTGCCTTCTGGTGCGATTGCGTAACTACATGCTTTCGCCTGTGGGCCTATTCGTGAGTTAACTGGTATATCCTCGATAGCCAATAACACTTTGTCATCTATAATACCGAACGTATGATGCACTTGAGCATAACTCAGAAGTGTCAGCCAAATACATCAGAATGTCGAATCGCGAATTATGATATAATGCTTACCGCGACCCTCCTTCCATCTTCCAGGGAACGCAGCTATAGCTAATTAATTAATTTACATCCTTTCTCAAAGTTCTTATGTAACAAATATATTAAGTTAACTTCGCTTTGGAAGACTATACTTTACAATCGGTGATACTTTTTACAGATCCCAAAAGCGCTATGACGTCTCACGCCCCCACGAGTCTAAATTGGTTGACTTATTCTTGCATCCTCAGGCTCGAAGTCACCGCGACATCATCACGGATAGTTCTATCTGCGCTTGCATCATGATCGGGGCCTTCAAGTTCCTTACATCATCGAAGCCCTCTATCAAAGGAATATGGGATCAAACGCACCATATCGGGGATTGATATCTATCATCATAAAGAATATGAGCTGAGATGTAGTAATGGCTTGGATATACAAACGTAGTTTAGAATATCATTCAAGACATCGTTGAGCGAGGCTCTTCCACACTGCGCTACTCCAGGAGAAGTATTTATTCCAAAGAAAGCCTTATCCTTTCCCTTGCTCCCGAAAGAGCAGTTGATATACCCAAAACTATCCTCGCAAGTCTATAGTCTACATACCGGCACCATTATAAAGAATCGCAATCAACTCCAAACATTCTAATTCTTCTCTCCACTTTCAAAGATCTGTCAACTAGTCTCGTTCAGTGTTCTCAATTGGCTACATGAATTTCATTCTCTGTGCTAATACGTGGTGATAATGGCATGTTTATATTTCCTGCTATATTTTTTTTATTGACTTCATCAGGATCAAAGTATTTCACCTGTGTCATTTGTCATTTCTCTCCTTTTTTTATAGCCATATGAGCTCTAATATGTAATTCGGTTTGAAATTAGGTGCACCATCAATCCAACCAGTTATCTCACAAAATTCCGAGGAAGACTTCAATTCAACGGCCTTGGCTCATGGATGACTCGGAACGATAATATTAATACGAACGATCAACCCCGGCTCATATGGCGGGTTCATGGAGTCCAGTTGCTGCTAGTAGTCCTTAGTTACACGTCCCATCCTATGTTAACCTCAACGTAGTAATAATGAGCTTTACTAAATGAGCCAACTATCATAGGGTTGATATTATCATAACGAAATTTCAAGAGCCCAAGGTGAAGGCTCCATGTGAATCTAGTACAGAATGCTCTATTCATGTATGTATACAAAACTAGCACGCTCGTAAATTCCTGATCGGCCATCAGAGTCACTTTCGATAATTAGGTAGGCTATGTTGAGGCATAATCTCAGCATGTTGCCTGGCTACAGATCACTCAACCAAGTTACGTGTCAAGAATCCAACTGTCTAAGTTGAAGACTCCCCTAGGCTTTAGCCGATGCATACACAAATGTAGCCAACGCATACGCATAGGCTACCCAATGTGTCAACTTTGGAATCACTAGTAGAGTCGGAGGTCCACATTGGAATTCCAGTTGCCAGGGATTGACCGTACCTATACTCTATTATAATGAAGTTTGATTTACAGGCATATAAGATGAGGCTCCTTTTAATCTCATCTGCTTTCTCAGAGATTCGACCCGCTATGTATATATATCATGTTAGAGTCGGTAGAATCGAGGCTATAGGTCCTACGGATCGTTTCCCTTTCTCTTTCTTGGATTCTGTCATATTGGGACATTCTTAGAATATTTACATTGATATTCATATTCATTTATAAGCTTCGTCCCCTTGTAGGCTCTAGGCCCTCCCCAGACTTGGTGGTACTTGCAGGTTAGTCCAAGTCAATTGATCAACAAGATTTCTCGATGCTAGAATAAATGCTTACACTTCTTGTTGGTATAAAACAAGTGTGGCAACTAGTCTCTTGGATTCATTGCTTGTTAATTGATTCTATCTGATTACAAGGGCGAGGCCTTCACTATATACATGAAGAGTTTTTCCCTACTAAACCTAATTAAGGACTGACTAATCCGACAGCTATTTGCGCAAGGTCACGTGGGATTAGGCCATCCATGCTATGGTTGGACACTTCTTTCTTACTCCTAGGGGTATAGCCGCTGAAGAAGGTGAGCGGTGTCTTGCGACCAGTAACGAACCCATGGATGAAGGTGACAACCCACTCTAGGAGCCGCTTCCTCCGCGGAATCCATAAGAGGCAGTCATGAGACCTTGTCGAAGGCCTGACAAGTCTAGGCTAAGCATGGGTTACGGCCCGGACCGTGTGGGGCAATCTAAGGACCTGACCTCTCTATGAAACGATTGGCTGGATTTGTTATGGCGCCGGCCCCCACCTTAACTATGCTTATTTGGGTTTGAATTCCCTTCTAGCGTCAGGGGCCAAATCACTGTACCGCGTGGACATGACTCTGTGTAATTGTTTGCACGACTTGCAAAGAACTGAGTTCTTCAGGCTTCAGGCTTCACTATTTACTCAACTTTTGTACTATCACAACCTTTCTTCTACATACTAACACCATGTCTTCTTCGGGTGATGCTAAGACGGACATTTAGCTTCTGGATGCAGAGGAAGCGTACTGATGCAAGAGTCAAAGCGAAGTTGGCGAGTGCCCAGGAGAAGAGAAAGTGACTTGACATCCAAAGCTAGAAGGGGATCCAACCTCAAATAAGCATAGTATAAGCGGGGGTCGGCGCCACAGCGAATCTAGCCGATAGGGGTCAGATCCTTAGATTTTCCTGGGCCGTTATGCACTACGCCTGTCAAAAGGAACAGTGCAATAGGGCAATAACTCCCGGTAGGGAGTAGTCAGGCTTGTCCTCTTTCCATAGCATCAGTAACAGTTTGCCGGAACTCCTTGGGGTGGTATCCAACTCCAAAACATGCTTGGGCAATGTCCGCCAGGCCACTGGAGACCTCACTACAGAGCTTGTAATTTGTACATGCCTGTATCACGACTGCCGTTACGTCCCTTTCTATATATATGCGTTCGGCAGGGGCGTTCAGCCTCGCTTCCGCTAGCCATGTCTGACAGGTGAGCATCCACTGGTGGGGCAAAAACCTTTCTGCTAGTATCTAAGCCTTCTCCTTGTTGTCCCCTTCAGGACATGCGGCTTTCTTTTCGTAATCACTTCTTAAGCTGGTCCCTAAGCGTCTTGTATTGAGCCTTGTCCGCCAGGTCTTTGCTGGTAGCGAAGGGTCGCCGAGCCGTTCTGTGCGCTCGCACAAGGTTAGAGCATGCAGCAGACCATGCTCGTCGGGCGTGCTGGCTAGGCCTAGTTAATGGGCAGTGCTCTTGAAGAGCCTCAAGGATGGCCCGTTTGCACTTGGCTGACCGCGTCATCTATAATCTCTCGGCTGAGCAACACAGTACTCTCCCTTGGCTCTGGGCATAGCCTTTCCCTCCCTCTAAGTTTGAGCCAGACAACCTGCCGAAACTTCGAGGGATCCATTTTCATTAACGCCCACCGGGCCTTTGGCACTTCCCTGGAGAACCGGTCTCTACCCTAAGCGGGACGGGGATATGGTCTACCGTTTAGGCCCATTCTTCATGTGGCTGACATTCTACTATCCGTTGGGCCAATCCCATACTCACAAATATGAGGGTTTATCGTAGATGCTCTCCCGCCTCTTCTCCATGCTATAGACCCTTGTGGCGGGGCTAGCGTGAGCCCTGCCTCTTTGCCCTTCTCTATACTGTCCTGAATGGCCTCACGGACTTGTGATTGGCATTTCCACAATTGTATTTAGCATATTCAGTATTAGTCCCTTGGGCGTTTGGCACAATGGGTTGTCCACCGCCGGTCTTGTTGTACGGCCTGTGTTGTGTCGAGAATCATTGGTTGTACTTACCAACAGTATTCATAGCCATGTTGGCCATGGCAATACGGAATCGGTCTCGTTCTTCAGTTATCTGGTCACTGCACAGGGTTCGTCAATCTGGACATCTTTGGCGGTGAGTCTGCCTTCAAGCGAGGCAACATTCTTCCGGAGTTGACAAACATCAAGGTTCTAGACATTTTCGAGGTTTTGGATCTTGCTAAGATACTCCCGTTCTTTTTGGAGAAGACTCGTGAAATTAGCGAAGTTTTCGAATAGTTCTTCAAGCCTTAAGGTAATCCTGGCAACGGATCAGGAATTCTTCCTTTGAGAGGTACGAGTGGGAGTTGGTGTCCTTTTCCACGTAGGACACGACGACTGGATAAGAGCTGAGCCTCGCGAGCCATCTCTGCTCGGTCAGGACACAAGAAAGGGTTCCGAATACTGGATACGATACCGGATACTGGATTCTGGTAGCTGGATATAGTCTACGACTCTGGACTCGCGGGAGGCTCGACTACATTCTTGACTGGGTGCAGGACACGAAAGGGGAGGTTGAAAATAATGATGATGAGGGGTAGCTTGATCGAGGCTACGGCGCGTTGACGAGTTGCGGTGATAAACAGCTACTTCGTCAGGTCATGAGATCAAGCTAATGAAAATAAAATTGGTGAGCCTAGTCTAATGTCAGGGATCTCAAGCTAATGATGGAAAGATTTCATTAAGTAGGTAGAAACAAAGAGACTAAGCTAGAGAGAAGAAAAGGAGAGTTGCTGCGTTGAGAGATGATATCTCTCAACGAGCAACTTGCATTAAACCTAAACGGGCACCAGAACTCCAAGTCCGATCCACGCCGCCACAGTACTTGGCTGTTGTCCTGCGCCCGGTGAAGGCGTAGTAAGTACTAGCTCGAGACTCCGTGATCCAGATAACAGCATCAACTTTTAGCATTGTGACGGGGCAGCCCCGTCTGGTGTCGCAGCCTGTTGGGTGTGGAAGCTCAGGATCGGCTGGGGTCCACCTAGGTTGACTCTGGGTATTGGGGCTATCATCATTGTTAGGTGTCTCTACATTATTAGAGAGAGAGCAAGCCAATTCGCCGTAGTAATTCCAGTTAAGCGCCATTCCATACAAACTAATTACCATCTACTTACCCTGAGTCCCGATAGTAAACAGCCCTAAAAATCACGTTAACGTTTAGTCGCCCCCAGTCAATTGTTGTACTTACTCCCTACATATTTATCCCCTTGTGAAGTGACAAAACACAGATAATCTGCCAACGTCTTCCACGTGCCGTATAGGAAACGCCCTTTTCCTCTGCCTGTTAACAGAACTAACTTTAAATGGTTAAGCTCTGAGACGCATCTATCCATCAAATATTACTGGCAATATATAAGATAGTTACCTAAATTTCCTTATCGCTTATCGATAACACAATCAGATAAGGTCCCTGGGCAGAAACTCGCGGCCCGTAGGAAGCCACTTTCTCAAGCTCAAATTAATCATCATGCACTTGATTCTGCCTCAGTCCCTGAATCTTATACATATGAACTTCGGTGACATAGTAAAGACACGGTAGTGGGTCTACTTGCAAGTTTACGAACGCCGTACGCCGTTATAGCGAGGGGAATCTACACCGCAGCCCTGCCGTCGTCACTTCCAATTCCAAAGAAGTCAAGATCACTACTAGAAGCATAGCTGTCAAATATAATGTACAGTGCAATTCATTCGGACCATTCATATCCCAGCATAATATCATTTCACTGGCACACGTCTACTACATTCTAGGTTGCATTATTCACCGCATAATTAAACATAAACTCTCATAACATAATTTCAAGCTTTTGACCAGCTGGGAGTGTTTCTCTGAATATTCCCGATTTCCTATATGGCAAAATAGACGCTAGCTTAATTGGAACTACTTTTTATTGTTGTTGTTGTATTATTTCACGTCTTTAAGAGACCGAAAGGCTGCATAGGACGGTATTACTAGTGTGTATTGTGCATGATAAGGCACTGTTTGGCGCCTGCCCTTCATGTCCGGTTACCCCACTTCCGTCATTTTAAACTTCGGCGACTGTATTGTTTAACTTTATGCCCCTGTCTAGCACCTTTTAGCATCCTTTAGCTCACTTGGAAAAGCATTAGATTACATGTCAAGAAAGATTACATGTCAAGAAAGCGGCTTGGTTTGTCTCTAGGCGCCCTTCAGATATTCTGAAAATTCCTATTACTACATTCTTAAAATTATAATTCCGATTTATTTCTCCATTCACATATTCTAGACATTCAGACCTAACACTAGAGATCCGAATAATTCAAAAGACCTCAAGTTGGCTGATTTATGTTATAAACCAAGCCTATTCGGTGCAAACTATCTATGATCAGTAGATCAAGCTAGTAAACTCAGGCTACCTATGATACGTATTACAATTCCGGACCGCAGCCCATTGAAATTATTGTCAGTCATGGGACACGTTTGTGATCCGATATTGCCATAATAATGTTTAGTTCAAGTGATCGTAGAACTTCATATCTTGGGTCTCACATATAGCACTACTATCGGATATCATCACGCAGCATGCCGGGTAAAACTGTACAAAAGAGTAGAAGCATGATCAATTAAACTATATACACCTGATTAATACGTGATCCATAACATATTCCTTAATAGAAAGGAATGGGACGGCGTCCTCGCAACAATTGCTCTTAAAATATAAACAGCACAATTTTGACTAACTAGACTGAAACCGAACGGTGTTCATAGTTATTCTAGTGAGACTAGAATACACCAACTAGTCAAATAATCAGTAACAGCTTCTCCAGGTCATAGATGGCTCCAGAGCAGATTAAGCAGAAGAGAAGAATCCTCACTCTGGCTTTTTAAGTTATCGCTCGCAAAAGAGCATGACGAGGCACCATCTTATGCTCGGCTAATGATCGTATCTCCCCCCGACCGGAACGGCAGAACCGCTAGAATCAAATAATAAAAATCGAATCATTAAGTCACCGAGATCATCTTGACGATTCGTCCCATGATACGTTGACAGAAGAGGCCAATCTCAAGTCGAATCGCTGAATCTGGCCCGAATCATCCATAGTGGCTTCGAGCGATGTAACTACTATGGTATAAATAGGCCAAATGCCAGCTGTAGCTAGCCTATTGCAGGGTTCGAGTGAGATACCAAGCTGTCGAATCACATACTGATTTCCCTAGGTATCGATTGTGGTAAGCTGACCGCTAATTCCTCCAGGATCGATCTCAACTGACCCGAACGACAACCATATGTACATTGCTGGCATGGCTTTTCGGATAGTACGACTATATCGCCGAAAGCCGGCTAATCATCGATTCCGGTCCAGTTTCGTAACGGATTGGGTGATATTAATCACTATCCCCTCGGTGAGAAAAGGATGGATGAAGTGAAAATGATGAAAAGCCGAAGCAGCTTTTCTCTCGGCTCCTGCAAATGATCTCGCCAGAATTAGGGAGTTCATGGTGAGTGAAAATTTTTGAGGGCGACGATCTGCGATCTTAATTGGATCCCCTGTTGTTTGAAAAAAAAAAAAAACAAACGCGCTGAGGCCATTCTACCAATAGTTAGGTATAACTATATCAAAGAATGGACGGACGATTATAAATCGGGAGATGAGGCCAATCTCTCCAAGCTAACTGTATACACTTAATCACGGACACCTGATCCCTAACAAAATGAACATTCCACAAGTTTTGTTCGCCTATTATCTTCCTAATCATGGAATCCTCGTTACAAAAGCCAGAAACCATCGGTAAGATGTCCTTTAAGCTTCTCATTCTTTTAACCGCCGTTCTTTATCTACAGGAGCGCCCCCTCAGAATTCGTATTGTATATCAATGCTCAAATTATTGCTATTACATATATAGTAGTATATAATGCTTTAACAGCATGTTATCCCTGCGGATACCAACGTATTCAAAAGCAATATGATAGTTAGTAAATAATACGAAATGGCCTAATGTAAGTAGTGCACCCAAGAAATCACCTTTTTTGAACCTACACCACACTACACCGCCACATGAGATCACTAGAGTCTCAAGCTATGCAACCGGACAGTACATGTACCTATCATAGTGGCAAACTTGGCGCGGTCCTGCATCAATGGTATCTAGTCCGTCTGGTTGTGTGGTCCAAGACTCTAGCTATAACAGAAACCCGTAGATACTAGTAACTTGAATTCATTGCGAACAAAATGATTAAAGAACAATATCACAGCAGAGAGTATATAAAAAGCATAATACTGGCGGGAAACGGGTTATGACCTATGATATCATAGTGTAGTGCCTGGCCCGGCGGGACGGAGAAAGTTCTGGGGCTGTTGCGGTGGCCGCCTTCGGATTGGGTACCTATGATGTAAATGACTGGTCTAGTCACTAGTGTCTAGTAGGGGGCTGTGGAGAAAGACCCAATGGTCCAGATCATCTTCAAGGCACCGACTAACCACTATTAGCTATTAGCATATGATCGTTATCTTGGTTCGATGCATATGCTGCGCACGCCCACCAGCACTAACTACTAACTATGTATGATAGGGTTGTATGTATGCCACGCCATCCACTCTTGGATCAGGTGGAGCTGTGCCCTACATGCTACTAGTATATGTTTATGATTAATAAAATAAGGATTAGGTAACGCTTTCGGCATGGAATTTCTTTTCGTGCCTTGCGCACCGGTCGGTCGGTGATCCCGAAGGAATGTTATGGTAGTGCCAAGCTACTGTTACTCGCTATAGCATTGATTGGACCGCGAAGTTGCTATACTAGTACCTAATGCTAGTACAGGAGGATGCAAGATCCCTACATCATTGTGCAGGTCACCAAAACTACACAGGTAGTCCGTAATCACTTAGACTCCCCACTGATTTGTTCCAGCTGTGAGGCTATTAAAGTTGACCTAACCTTCATACAATATTCGCTCCCTTTAGAACTGCCCTAATTTAACGGTGCGACCTAGCAATTGGCATTTATTGTAACCTCCTGCAATGTAACTTCCACAATTTTGTATTCAACTCGACCTGGTTCCTGCAAGGACTGTATATTCAGCTATCACTATGTAGATGCATGCGGTCCACAATATAATCAAGCTAGTAAGGGGGGGGGGGGGACATCTAATGTAAATGATGTGTAGTCCAAGCAATATTTGCCCAATACTTTCCATTTAGATCAATACCATGTTCAAGGCTGTGCCAGGGCAGCTTGTTCGTTTAATTCCCCACCTGAGAGATATATGCCATGATTGGATTATACGCATGATAATTACGTCGCCCTGAACTCTCATATTGAAGATAAAAGGAGCTTCTCCCTCCTTTCTACAACTGAATCAATCCGATAGCATCACTCCTCAAGTTTTCTACAAATCGAAAGCATCTCCATAGGCTCAAAGTCATACTCGCTCCCAAAATCACTATTCTTTAAGAGACACCGAATTTCTCTTCTCTCTTTGTCACAGCTTTATTGTCAAGCATCAAAATGACTTCACTCAACCGAGAGGAAGAACTCCTGCGCCGCATCAAGATGGCAGGGAAGAATAGAAACCCAAAGCGTGTTGAATTGAACAGGGAAATGCCGGTGACCAACAACCAGCCGTATTTCTGGGGCCAAGACAAGTCACGAAAGCCACCGTTTCGACGTATCGAGGTAGGATACACCGAAGCTAGAAGCGTGAATCTTGATGAGACACCGGAGACATTTGAAAGGATCTTAGACATCAGCTTGAAAACATTGTCCAATGTCTTTAACGCAGTCGATAATCCGGAGCCTGATCTCAAGGATTCCGTAGCCACTATTGATTTGTCCCTCGAGCTGCAGAAATGGCGCCAAGAACAACATAACGCTGGATACAAGTTACCCAGCAAAGGATACGGCCTCACACGCGCACCTGCAGAAGTCGTGAAGCTCCTCCACGCCGAAGATTGGCCCGAGCCACTTCTGACTAACTGTGCCCTCTTCGTTCCCGGATTTGCTGATTTGCTGATTGGCGCGCACAACCCAGAGACATTGTATTCAAATTACTGTGTCGATATGGGCTTCTTTTACGAGCATGGATATGAAAAGGTCTTCCCCGGATATGAGCCACTATTGAAACAAGCATCGAATGATCCCCGTGCGTTGCGCACATTGGGTGGCCTCGAGCGCAGGATGGCTGCGGACATCAGCCTGAAGTATATCCGGGGGAAAATTGCCTTTGAAGAAAGATACAAGGACAAGGTAGCACATAAGACCGCCAGGCTCTCCCGTCGCGAGGCATTAGTTGTGAATTTTTGTGAGTGCAGTGTATGGGGCATGGCTGCTGAGGCATTAGCACGCAACTTCGATAAGGCGGGCGTTTTGAACGATTTCGCGGCTGGTTCACCCGCGCATGATTTTATTGATGTCGGATCCGACATTTATAACTCCGAGCTATTCAACAGCCTCCTGAACACGGCCGACATTTGCGACTCTGGTGTGGTGAGCGAGGAGAATCTCCGGGAAGTTTATGATGCTTATGCCCACAGCATGGCGAAGATGTTCACAGACCGCTGGTCGGAACCTGGTGCGCGTCTGTGTTCGCTTCTGCTGCCTTGGCACATTGTCAATAACCGGCATGAATTCCTCAGGCGGGCGCTGTTGGGCTATCCAAAGGCGCGAAAGACATCAACTGGACAACGGGAAGGAGATTTCGACGAGGTGTTTGATGCAGACCTCCGCACCACCGGGGTGAGTCGGCCGCTGAACGGCGCCTGTAATGGTGCCGAGACATGTGACCATGTAGAACAGTGTCTTTCCCGACAAAAAAATGCCGACATCCGTAATGTGCTCAAGCATCTATGGTGGCTGCTATCAGCCGGGCCTCTGCAGTATGCCGCTGAACGCATTGTGAACCCTGACCGAGAAAACCAGCTCACGGATGAGCTAAGGATAACGATAGCCAAGGCCTTTTCTCTTGGGATGGTGGAGGATCTCGCCTGGGTGGTGGCCCATGCCAGCCAGCATGCCTGGCAGGTCAACTATCTTTGCGAGGCTGCGATGTTCGGTAGTCTGCTCGATGATGGTGGACTGAAGGGTAAACTCGATCGGAGAGAGGGCTGAGGGAACCTCCATCGGCATACTGTCGGGGGAGTTTTTGTGATCATTTTCTTTTTATTGTCTATTGATTTCCGACATTTTTTTCTCCATTACGATTTTGAATTTTTAAATTGCTAGATATCTTCTAGTGCATTTAAATTCTGTTTCATTAGTATCCATTGATTGCTGTGACCATTCTGATATGGCGTTGAGCTGGGCTGAGATAAAAAGGAAAAGAGAAAAAAAGGGTTAAGCTCAAACAATCTAGAGGAATATATACCTACATATATAGCTGTGCTAGCTATGCATATATGTATAATAAGTATTTATTATCCGCAAGGGATTTCGCCTTTTGAGAGAAAGAGGTGATAGTCTTGTAATGACTGTCGAGTCTTGGTATTAGGTAGCCTGTAGGTGACCACAGATGATGCCTTATTGGCTCTGCCGACTTTGGTCTTCGTATCGTAGCAGTGCTGATATGATGAGGTTGGACCAATCTCTTAAACCATTGTCGTTAGTTAATTCACTTTTCACTTTGAGATGTTTCCTCAATGCCAATTATCCAGTGTAACGAACCAGCGTCTACCACCATGAGGATTTAGGATATCCCGGATATCTCCCAACCCATCCAGATCTCGTAGAAAGCACAGCCACTATATTCTATATAGTTATAGTTTTTTCTTTCGCTTCTTCGACTCACAGGTCAATAAGCCAAGCCAAGCTGGGCTTGATTTTGCTTGACTAAATTCAAGCTAAGCCAAACAAACGGCTTGACCAGCTTGAAGATGTAATGCTTTTGAATACTTCATGTGCTGAACTCAGCCAACTTGAACCATACCACGAGTGTGGGCTTTGCACTCCATTCGCCAATGGAATGAATGAAAGCCTGACAGAGTGACAACTCATTTTTTTCATGGAATTCTGACCGTTTGGCTCGCTTTTAATCCCGAGCATTCACTCATTTTAGCTCATACATACATGCATCTATCACACAACCGCATTAGGTAATAAATTTTTTCAAGCCACTCCCGCTTTTGTGTGTTCAGGCTATGCCACTGCGCTAAACCTTTCTAGAAGGGCCCGTGCGTGACCCTCTTGTGATATATTATATAAGCCTTTAGATGATTTGGTTTTATGGTGTTCCTTCTTTCTCATTCCTCATCATCCCTTCCCAATGTTCCCATTGTTATTGGCACCAGCACCCTCGACGCCCGCCTGCTGCCGGAAAGTCGCCTAGCTCAACAGCCCCCTCAGCCCCTGCAGAAGCCCGAGCCCCAACGCCCCTTGCGCTCAGAGACACCGATCCAGGGTCCCGATAAACGCCCCTTGGATCACGAATTATGCCAAGTCGAGGTAGAAAAGGCCCGACTAGAACCTGATTCCCAACAGAAGTTGGCAGCATTTGAAGAAGAACAGCTGGCCAAGCAGGCGGTCTATGAGCCCCAGCGCCGTGATAGAGAATTGGCATTTGAAGAGGAACGCCGGGCCCAGGAAAGAGAGCCGCACCAGAAAAGACTCGCCCAGCTCATGACTGTGGCGTCCTCAGGTAACCATAATGCCGAGCCGGGTAACAAGGAAGGTGAGATACCCCAGTCAAGGACTCTTGACACCCAGACATTTGGTCGGCGGCCTTCCTCGAATACATTGCCATTCTCTCCTCCGAGTTCAGGGGCGAATATGATGGTCTCACTCACCCTTTGCTCCAATTCTAATGTCGCATCATGAACCTATCAAGGTCTTATTTGTGGGAAGTAGTTAGAAAAGATCGAATTATTATGGGTATCAGTAATAAGGATCCCCGGCGTCTTCACCCCGCGGTAATCGACGAACACCCTCATGACAGGGTCAAATCCACCAAGTCATCCTCGAATACGCCGCCCACTATTACTGCCTGAGGTGGAATTCTTGAGACTGCAATTGGGAGGGGTGCACATGGATACATACCTGTCAGCGATACGGAAAAGAAAACAAAGAGAAAAACTACTACAAGGCCGAGGGCAAGAGCAAGGACCGTCGCAAAGGGGAAACCCAAAGCACGCAGGCTAGACCAAATCAATTTACAAGTCTACATTTCTTTGTCCCCAGGCCACCAAGGCCGAACATTACTATCCAATTCCCCATCTTCGACCTCCCAATACCAGAGCTTTCGGCCTCGCCGTCGCCGCTTAATATCCCTGCCTGGCGGGAATTACTTTCGCCCATGCCCGGTGAGCTGCCTGAGGCACTCATTAACATACTCGATCATGGTGCCCTACTCGGATACGAAGGGCCCGACCAGCAAATCTTATCTCAGAACCTCTCCATTGTTGATATTGATGAAATTGAGTTGGAGCTCCAACTGGACCTTGCCTTGAGTTGCATCTCTAGAATACTAGTTAATCCCGGCGACCGGTTCACGTCCTCTCTTTTCAAGTTAGTCCCTAATCATGATAGTGGTTTACGTCGAATTCACGACCTCTCGTACCTGCACCGGTCATCAGTCAATACACATGTCGACCTGACTCACGGCGCGTTAAAATATACTCTCGTTAAACATATCCTCAATGATATCGTCAAAGCAGGCCGTCATTGCGTCGTATTATAAAAGACGCTATTTGCATCGTTCCCATTGCTCCCCAAGTACGGTGGTTACTTGGCTTCCAGTGGAACAACCGTTTCTACGTCGAAAAGCGCCTTCCTTTCGGACTCGCCACGGCTCCTCTCATCTTTAATCTCTTCGCGGAAGCTCTCCATTAGATTCTTCAGTCATGGCTTGGATGGGAACTCGTCAACCACTATCTTGATGACATTATTTGCATTTTTCCCCAGTCATCCATCCAGACAGCTGCCAGAGAATCATATTGCCCCACAGACCTAGAAATTTCCGCGAAATGATTCAAAGGACCAATACCGCACGGTCCTGCCAGTTCTAGGCTATGAGGTTGACACAAACACGTTTACCCTCCAAGTACCTCGGGAGAAGTTGACTAGAGCATGCGATTCTGCAGCCCAAGAATTATCCAAAGCCTCTATGGACCTTCGCGAGGCAGAGTCTCCTGCCGGGTTCCTTGGTTTCTGCGCCCCAGTGGTCTAGTTAGGTGGAATGGTGTACGCTTCTTCGACACCAAGAATTGTCGTACTTCAATCCTCCAGCGCAGCTCCATGACTGGGTAGACGCTCTTGCTCACCTCAAACTGTCTTCCGATGCCTTATACTTTCTTTAGGATGATCTGTTCCCTAACACAAGCTGGTTACAGCTCAGCAGTCGAATGAATCGAATATTACCGTTCCCAAGTAGGCATTACAGCATAACCTGCATCTGAACATGCCCTTGCCAAGTGGAGCTAAGGGCAGGCCTTTAATGCCATTCCAAAATAAGGTGAAACCTAAGACTATGACTATTTTGTCAATGCCTTATGGAAACACCTTCATATGATTGGAGACCCTCGGACCGATCGCTACTCCGGCCATAGTTTTCGGGGAGGAGCAGCTCAACATGCTACCGACAATGGGGTCCTGGATGACGAAACGGCTAGACCCATGGTCGTCCGATGCGTTCAAACGCTACTTCAACACTACGTTCTCTCACAATATTCTACCCGCGGATCCTTTAGCGGTTCCCTCCTGCGCGCCTGTTGGACGTAAGCCTCCTCGGGTCTTCAGCCGCTTCGGCTAAACCGTGTTGGTTAATGTGAGCTTGGATACGAATACTCCTCCGCTACCAACCTTCACCCCTATCCATTATTACCTCGCCGAATCTATATAAGATTCAACACCTAAATCAACTCCTACCTAGCACTTGGCCCAGCTTCGCTAGCGCCCTAATTTGATGCCACCGACAACGTAGGTCCCCGCATCAATCAGGTGGCAGCTGTGCCTAGCAATTCCATATGTTACAGTTAACATCTTTTTCCACTCTTCTATGCCGAGGGTCCACATAAACCCATATTATGATATTATGATATTATATATCGTATGTATGCTTTCGGTGTCAAATATGAGATATTCTGTATATAGCTATATATGACTACGCCGATCCTGTCTTCTGGGATACTTCGATCCTTGCTGACGCCCGAGACTGTGGAGAAGTTTCTTCCTTGGGTGGCCACCAAAAACAGCCACTGGCATGAATATAAGGTGTTTATGAAAACGCGGCGCGTGCAGCGGCAGCGGGTGAATCCTGAGATAACTTTGTATCTGGCTACTAATATCACATCATAGCTCTGGGTATATTGATAGGATAGTATCATTTATGTGGACCCTCAGCACGGGAGAAGTGGAAAAGGATAGTTCCATACTTTCGATAACAGCTGATGGAACTGTTGCTGGACTGACGAGGAGACTAGATTCCGATGATAGAAGATGTGGTCAAAGCTGCCACACTCAATTGGGTTAATGAGAAACAAGTGATGGAACTGCTTCTAGATCGACGAGGAGACCAGATTCTGATCGCAGAAGATGTGGTCAAAGCTGCTGCAGGTAATGAGGGAAATGGGAAACAGTCGATGGAACTGTTTCTGGACTGACGGGGAGACCAGATTACGATCACAGAAGATGTGGTCAAAGCTGCTGTACTCAATTGGGTAAATGGGAAACAGCTGATGGAACTGTTACCGGACTGACGAGGAAACCAGATTCCGATCGCAGCAGATGTGGTCAAAGCTGCTGCAGGTAATTGGAAAGTGGGAAACAGGTGATGGAACTGCTGCTGGATCGACGAGGCCAGATTCTGATCACAAGAGATGGTCAGAGCTGCTGCAGGTAATATGGGAAATGGAAAACAAGTGGTGGGACTGCTGCTGGATCGACGGGGCGACTAGATTCCAATCACAGGAGATGTGGTCAAAGCTGCTGCAGGTAATGAGGGAAATGGGAAACAGCAGATTCCGGTCACAGAAGATGTGATCAAAGCTGCTGCACTTAATTGAGTAAATAGGAAACAAGTGATGAAACTGCTGCTGGATCGACGAGGAGACCAGATCCCGACTACAGAAGATGTGGTCAAATCTGTTATAGGTAATTGGAAAAGTGGGAAACAGGTCATAGAAATGCTGCTGGATCGATAAGTCAACTAGACTCAGATCACAGAAGATTCGGTCGAAGATGGTACAGCCGGAAATCAGTAAATAAAAAGGGATGGACCTCCTATTGAACTATCAAGGAGACCAGATAAGACAGCAGAGGAGGTGGTTTAAAGCTGTTGCAGTATACTCAGATCACGGATCGCGTGGTCAAAACTGCTGGGGTAATCCGGTATCAGCAGGAGTCCCATCGTTTGCTTTCCATTTCCTTAATTACCTGCTGCATCTATGACCGGATCTTCTGTGATTAGGATCTGTGCTCCTTGTCGATCTAGAAGAGGTTCCATCACTTTCTTTCAAATTCGTAAATTCATATCACCGATGGTGTAATCAAAACCGCTGCAAGTAATCCAAGTATATAGGAAGGAGTTGATGAAGCCCCACTGGATTAATAACGAGACTTGATCCGGATCGATGAGAAGTTCGGATCTGGGTCACGAGATATGTCGCACAAGCCACTGCATGGATTTGAGGATACTGTCAGATTCTACTGTTTATTCAGATGATGGATGATCTTTGAGGGTAATGATGAAATCAAGTGATGTGTTGTTGTGTGTGTCTAGAGAGGGTGTCCTAGCCTCTTCTATGTAAGGTAGTTTAGCGAGCTGACTAAGCTACAATCTAACAGATACATATGGGATATGGGACGGAGGTTACGGAGCTTTTATCATCGGATGGGGAGGAAACTAGATCTCAATCGCAGACACTCTGGTAGCGTTGACCTGTCATCCATTTGATTTGGGGATTTGTAGCAGCAGCTGGATCGACAAGGGGACAAAATTTCAAGGCACCAAAGCTGTGATCGATACCGCAGCAGGTAATAAAACATCTCTTCATCGTAATGAATTCTATAGAACTTAGGTGACTCGGAGGATTTGGAGGATTTGGAGGCGGACACTAAGTCTGATTTCGGCTTAAGAGTACCCACCTCTATAGCCACCAACTGGGCGAGGGAGGGGAGGGTCTAAGTCACTGAGATAACATACTACTAACTAGCCTTTCCATGCCTAGGGGGTTCTCACTATTCTCTCCCAAATTATCGGGCTTGAAGCATTAGAAATTTCTACTTGATAACCATCTAAACAGGAGGATCGCCTTGTCCAAAAACTCTTAAAGTGTCGTTTCTCCTATCCAAGGGGGCCATATTACCGGACGTCGGCTTCTAGTGATCAACAAATGAGAAAATTGTCCCTCGAGACTCATTGTATCGATGTTAACCTTTGATGTAACGTACGTTAATACCGGAAGGTCCGACAGGTTATGTTAGGATGCTTTGAGCCCCGCTACCTTCTGGCATATGGGTATGTAATTTAACTCAGGGGGATGGTAAGTGAGAGAGATGCCCAGTGGGGTCGGATGTTCGTTTTTCAAATTGGGATTCCATGTTGCAAGAGAGAAGAAGTTTCCGCCTTGGGCGGCGACTTGAGATGATGATATACCATGCGGCTTAGGGCTGGCCCCGGATCGAACTGCTGCTGCTGAGTCCTTTTTTGCTAGGTAGCCGTCCTCGTCATACGCTTCTGGCCAGCCTTTAGGTTCGCTATTGAGACCTTACATATGTTGTTTACTACTTTTTCTTCAACCTGGCACGGGAGTTCACAAAGGCAAGAAAGAGCCATACGTATTCTCCTTCTCGCCCTTGCTAGAGGTCATAGCGGGCATCCCACAGGGCTCGCCGATCTTACCGATCCTTTTCCTATTCTATAACTCAGAATGAATAGAGATCTGCAGCCCAAGAGATATAAGAGTGCACGGTATAAGGTTTGTGGATGATGTCAATCTCATTGGATGGGGATCTACCACGCGCGGAAACTGCGACAATCTGAAGCTGGTACATGAAAGATGCTTAGAGTGGGCTAGGGTGAACGGAACGAGGCTAACCCCAGATAAATACGAAATTAATGCACCTGACACAATGCACTAGATTCTTTGATCTCAGTCAAACCCTACAGCTTGGAGAGGTGCTAAAGAACCCAGTAGCAGAAGCACGGTCCTCAACCTGGACCCCAGGCTACGGTAGACAGCGCACGGAACCAAAACCGCCAGAAAAATGAAGACCCAAGCCAGCACCCTAGCCGGACTGGCAGGATCAACCTGGGCATCCCGATGGCCCAAGCCCGACAGGTATACACCATGGTAGTATGACGGGCGATGACATGCGCGGGGATTTGCCTGGCACCAACCTGACGCCAGGACGGGGCATAGACCAGCCCTAACACGCAAGCTAGAGAAAATCCAAAACAAATGCTTGCGCATCGTGACTGGGGGTTTTCGGGCCACCCCAATCAAATCCCTTGAGACCCTGGCTTACCTACCCCCATTAGACCTATTTCTTACTAGTAAGGTAGTGGCATATATGGTGAGGATACAACGCAGCGGCGTGGAGGCCCTTGTTAGGAGGAAATGCAGCCGGATCCGGGAAACACTGCGTAAGCCAACAACGCGAATTGACGCAGCAGCGGTCGGCCACCCAAGCCCAGTGTAAGAAGGGTGGATGGATGGGTGGACCGGCTGAACAAGAGAATCAGACCGAAGATATGACCGTAGCCAAGCGCGAGAGGGGAGGTTAGTCAAAGCTTTTTTACAAAAGAGATGGGAAGAGAGATGGAGAGCCAGCCCTCATAGCCCAGCAGAGGCTTTCCCGCAACCCCCAAGCAAAGAGGTCCTGAGGTTGCACGAGGGCCTCCACAAGGCTGAAAGCTCCATATACACTCAGCTGCCCACGGGAAAGATTGGCCTTGCTGACTTTCTACACAGAGCGGGAGTGCCGGGGGTGACGAGCACGGTGCGTCCTTGCGGTTTCGAGAGGGAGACCCCGAGGCACGTCACAATCCACTGCCCCAGGTACCAAGGGATGAGAGAAAGTATACGAATGAACGGCAGGCTAGACTTTCGGCAACTGCTAACAGAGCAGGCTGGGGTCAAAGACTTGTGACGCGGTGGCCGAGGAGTGGGAGATTAGATCAATTTAGGCTCGCGAACGAGCTGATCGGGTGACAGAGCCAAGCGTTGGCTTGGCTGATGGTAGGAGGGACACCGCAAACCCAAGAGCGGAGCCTATAGAGAGATGTATATAAGACACAGGTAGATGGACCGGGTGGCCAAGAGGCCGATCGGCGTAGCAATTTATTATTATTATTCTCCTTCTCCCTCAATTCCTTTCACTTGAGAACTGTAGCTAACCAATGCATCAAAGCAATCTCTGAGATACCTACCCGAGCTGATCTCTTGTCACAAGAATACCCGAATTATCCATTACCCAGCCTTGGTCCATGGCACTGCCTTCCTTCTGGGCATGCTTGAAACATTTAAGAATCCATCTCCCGATGGCCCTGTAGTGGACTGCTTAGACAACTCTTGCAGCTTGGATGCCTTAAAAAGGAATCGGCCAGCAGGAATTTTTGATGTTAAGATATATAAGATCACTAATCAGTTTGTGAATCAACTTTCAGAAATGAGCCTTAGGAGAGAAAGTTATATTCCTACAAAAAGCAATGACCACCTAGCTTAACGGATGAGAATTCAATCTCTACTTACTGAGAAGACATATTTACCCGGTAAGGAAGCCTCTGGCCTTCGTTCAGGTACGTTATTTGGTAGAGAGGCTTAAGAAACCTGATGGAGGGTTGAAGAGGCTTAAAGAGGCTTAATTCTTCTATCATATGTGGGAGCTTCTGCTTCAAGGACTATATAATTGCCTAGTACGATATGGTAAGTGGCCGGGAGGATTGGGCGTAAACCGATACGCCACACACGACTCTAAAGTAGGATTTTTCGGAAAGGAAAGAATGATCTGTATTTTAACTTTTTCTCAACATAGAGCATGGGAATGAATGTAGGCAAAAGCAATCATAGTGAGTGGTAGAAACGGTGGGAGTGATTTTTTTGATGGCGACTCGGACTTATATACATTATGATCATACCTGTCGCCAGTAGCGACTTAGGATCCAGTATACTCCATGAACATGGGTAGAGCCTTGGTCCTATCACTCAAACCGAAACCATTCATCATCTATGTGAAATTTATTTCGGCCTTACAGGTTATGAACCAATAGTAGAATCAATAAGCAGCGATGTGAGGGTTGTCTTGTAAATTCTCTCGAGCAATATGGATCCTGAGACCTCGTTTGTAGATCCATTTAGCCACTCATCGTACCTAGGAATTTGGCGCACTAGGACATCCTAATACAAGTCTGCTGGAGAAAGCGTGCGAAAGAAGTGAGGAGACTCTAAATACTTCACATAAGCCTCAGGATGACCTTCTCACTGCCCAGAATGGCCGAGTATCAGGGGTTCAGGAGTATCTTCATTGAAGGCTACTCGCAAAATCATCTACATCTGCGTTGTTAGACGGCCGGACGGAGAATCCGGCGCGGGTTGAGACCTGTTTCCTCACCATGGTTTTGAAAACAACATATCGCCAACGCGGGTGGCAGGCAAAGCGACTATCATGGAATTTCATGAAGCGCGTTATATAATCGGGAAAACCCACCGTCCGCTCGCGGGGTAAAGTGAATCCCCGTCCCCGGGTAGAGCATCGGAAAAGCCCATGACAGAAGCGGCTAGGAGTGATTAAACTCTGCAATGGTAGATGGCATGTTACGGTGACTGATCTGGATGTCCTGATAACCGGAATGATTCCTTTGGAGAAACCAAAGCCATCGGCGGACAGTGTCCTCCCTAACACGGAAGTCCGTCGAAATTGGCGACCCATCCTAAGGTCTGTTGACGCATTCGAGAGGCGTGGGATGACAACATCTTGATCATACACCCGACCCGTATCTCGGAAATTGACAATGTGACCACTTGAGCAAGGGTGTGGTTTATAGAAGGAGTAGGGGAAGGCTTAGTTCCTGTACGACGGGATGGCGAATGGCATTCTGTTGACGACGTGCCGCTTGCTGCTGCTTCTTCGGAATGAGGGAGGATCTCGTCTAGGCTAGTCACGGTATGGTCGCGGAGCACTTGAAATCGGACCTATCTCGCTTTCTATCATCCTATAGACGAATAGTCATCAATACCATTAGAAGAACATAGGGAGACAAGGAGAGCTTTAATGGAATAGTAGTCTCTACCATGTTGAGAATGTTTGCTAGGTGCTCATCGATGCCGGGGGATTAGGAGGAACTTTTAGGGTAACTACGCTCCCCAAGGAACATGAGAGATCATTGATAGATGGCAGGAGCACATGATCTAGAGGTCCTGCTGGATGCGGCTGATGCGAGCTAACACCACTCGGTGCTAGTGTCACTCGGTAGCCGTCAGTAGCGGATGAATAATATGCAGGATATTGATTTCGAACCACGGGCCACGCCCTGCCGTCTGTGGGCACGGGTTCCGGCAACTGGCAGCATGCGGGCCGGGTACCAAGGACCATCGTTTCTCACTCACCTACCGTCTAAGAAATGAAGAGTATAGTATAGTATAGTATTATGATTTACTAAGGTAAGCAACTACTGGTAAATTTCTGCTAGGCACTAACTACATCCATCCCATTATATGGAGTATAATTAAAGGTTAAGCCAGTCATACATAAGCATGTAGCACGCCACAGGGTAAAGGAAGGTCAAGAATCGAATGAGACGGCGAATAACTGCGAGTGAGCTCTTCTATTATTTCTGGAGTATTGGAGAATCCGTCTACCTGATCATCATGACTCAGGTGGAGACTTGGCCTGATCCTGAGTCTACTATAGCTGACAGGGCAGGTGCATCCACCTATTTGTATTTGGTAATGGGGTTGAATTAGAGAATGAAAGCCAGGTCTCATGGAAACTGATTACACGCGCTTTCCGGTGTCGGGTCAATCGAAGATCCTGCTGCATATTAGAAAGCCCCAGTTAAGCCATCCCTCGAGTCAAATGGTTATCGATTAGAATGACCATCCATCTTTTTTCATTTAAAAACTGACACATATCTCCCTAGCCCTTGAAACCGTTCAGCTATGAGACAGCCAGAAACAAGCAGAGACCCATCAGAGCTCATGGCCCATGAGCCTAGCTTTTACTGACATACGAAACGTCGGAACAAGGGAGAAGAGGCCAGTCTGTGGAATCATCTACAATGATTTCATTCTCGCAAGTGGTATCCCAGATCTCCTTCGTCCTATGGGTTCCCGTCTTGACTAAGGAGAAATGCTGCGGCTTTCAGCCACCACCCTCGTCGAAGGGCATACCACTAGATCTCAGAAAAGTTCATCCTCACTTCTAGCAGGGAAATATTCTCCATCGTGCACTATCAGGTGTCACGCGAAGCTAAGTGTGGTGCGGGAAATGCAATGTTCTCTGTTAACATTCCAAATGCGAAGTTTATGGGTTAAAAAAAGGGGAGGGGGATAAAAAGATTAGGAGAATCCACGTTGAAACTCTGCATCAAAACAGGAGAAGAAAAAGACGCATTTTCCGTTTCGCTTCCATCGCCCAGATATGTCCAAGGTCTAAGTTGTTATCAAGTTCTGGGAATAAAGTTTAAGAGGCGAAGGCCAGCAGCTTTTACCCAGTTTCGGGGGATTGGTGCGCGAAGACATGAGGTATGACTATGAGTGGGCACACGGTCGCGCGTAAGCCTAAAATGTCTCCAGCTCATCACTGGGTGCGGCCCCGGCTTCTGGCGGGATCTCGAAGCCCTCCTGTCCCAAAAAAAATCAGTGTCCGAATCGACTAAATTGTGTAGATTCACAGAGATCAGAGAAAGGGGGGCAACGAAACACCATGACGGCTATCGTACCTCAGTCGAGTACAAAATTCCTTGAATTTGTCCCACTAGCGAATTCTCATCTTTCTCCATATCCGGGTTGTTCTCGACTGCTGATTGTAGCAGCAGCTCGATATCCCGAAGCTTTGAGAAATAGAAATCGCGCTCCTTCTCTAAGCCTGCGATGGCGTCTCTCTGAGAGGCAATTTCCTGGTTCAGTGCGGCAACATTCGCCGAGCCACCGCCACCGGCTATTCTCGATCGCGCTGCTCCGGTTGTGGGGGTTGTGCCGCCTCGCCGCGCCGATCCAGCCGATGTCGCTCCAGCCCGCTGCTGTGTCATCGTAGGAGAAGGCCCGGAACCTTTCCGGCGACCTACCGCATCATAATCACCTCCCGGATAGTGTTGGTCCCAGAATCTCTTAGTAAACTGGAGGAATTCTAGGTTATCCTGCATGCGACACTTTACGAGCTGCTCGATGGGAATCGGGCGATCTATTTGATGCTTGGTAAAAATATCTGCGACCCCGTTAACAAAATCGGGCTCAATCTCCCAACAAGAGTGATGGCGGAGACGCACTCTGAAGAACTTTGAAATTTTGGAGGTAGGCGTATTCGGTGTTGACGTGGAATTTGACCCGTGTCAAAGGCACATCCACTGAGACAGGAGATGAGCTCATCAGTATTACACCCAACAAGGATACACAGCGCAAAAATATTGCCAAGGCTGTGCACTTACTAAAAACCGAATCAAAGATCTGACAAAACGCAGCCCTATTTATTGTTCTAGTCAGACCCAGATTTAAGTATGTCACACACGATGATAACATTCTTGAGCGGTACTATCGGAGACATCCGTGCGCAAGGCTGTCTTGGGTCCTGGGTCCTGGGTCCTGGCATGAACTAGACCCACGGTCGGAGGGGAGGAGCATAGAAGTGACCATACCCGGTACCACACTGCTCAATCTTGGTTATATTGAGCTGCAGCAGGTTGTTCAACCATGCTAACAGCTCCTGCCTGCGGATCCCATCCAAGATTAGTGCACGCGACCAAAAAAAAGCAAGAACTTTGCGGCAAGGGCGTCAAGTAGCCGGAACGTCCATACCTTGACTCGCTCATGGAGGGGTAGGCGGGATGAGTAAGGGGGAATTATGTTGTGTGGGAGGTCTCTTGTATGATGATATACACAATAATTGTAGAAAGAGGCCAGACAGCCTGGTCTACATAGGTCAGAAAGGGGGAAGATTTCGTATCGTTCTTGGGGTAACAAGAAGGAAGGAATTTATTATGATAGTTAGATATATTCTATTATGTATGATAATACTTGGGGAAGTTTTTTTTTGTTTGCTGCGTTGACAAACAGGGTTACAGGGACCTTCATGCCAACCAGGGGTTGCCAAGCGCTAACTCCTGGGCCAATCAGTGTTGGTAGTTACCCGGTCTTCTTGTAGCGGTCGGTCTTCTCGAGAAGGATCCGTTCTTATAATAGAAGATTCCTTAAGATTAGGATAGGAGGTTTCATATAACCGATTAAATTAGAATTTTCCATCTATCTCTCTTGACCAGTCGAAAAAGGTTTTGCAGGATATCAAAAGCATCAAAGCCTGATCTAGGAAAAGTCACGAGCACGACGATCTTATCTCTAAAGCGCCGGTATGCAGTTGTACAAAATCAACAAGCAATGGTGACGTACTCCCGGTAGAAAACCAACAGAGAACGTTTCCCAAGACTGGGTCTATCCCATCACCAAAACAGAAGGAAGAACCAAAAGTGTGGGGTAATGCAAAGGGTCAAGAATAACCACTCGACCGGTATTAATTCACCCAAGAAAGAATGCCAAAGGTGCTGGTGCCAATATCAGTGAAATCGAACACTGGGGAATCTATAAATGCCAAACAAGTCCGCTCTATGCAAAAATAAAACAAAAAATCACCCCTCCAACAATTCAATGCCATCTAAACCGAACCCAAAATCCATGATGACGGCGCACGAGTCCTGACTCGCAGCCACAATGCGTCGATAATCCGACTTGGCGCTCAACATCCAGCTAGTCGTCCAGCCGGGTAGATCGATGACTAGCTCCCCAGCCGCTGCGTTGAAAACCTTCACACTCATGTCGTAGCTGCCACTCACAACGCGATTGTTGAGGTCGTCCAGGTGGAGGGAACGGACCAGTCCAGCGTGGCCCTTAAGCTCCTTGACGAGCTCGCCCGTGTTAGCATCGAACTGGTATATGACTTTGTCGTTCCCCCCGGTAAAAATCATCCGCGCATCCTCGCTAAACTCGACACATGCGAAGCCCCGGTCTTTTCCCAGGAATTCCTTGATACATAGGCCAGAGGAAATGTTCCACAGCTTTGCCACACCATCTCCACTGGCTGAAACAACCAAATCCCCCCGAAGTTGAACGGCATTCACAGGTCCACGATGGCCGATCAATTTCTTGACCAGTTCGCCAGTAAGTCGGTCCCATACACAGATTGTCGTGTCTTTAGAGCAGGAAACGATATATCGGTCATCAAAGCACACATCCAGCACGCTGGACTTGTGGCTAACGAGGCGGCGAATCGGGCTGTAATCGTTCCGAACGTCCCAAACGATACAAGTGAAATCAGAGGAGCCAGTGACCATGATCTCATCATCGAATTGAAGGCAGAGGATTGAAGCCTGGTGGTAGTCCGAGATGTTCTCCACAGGAGTCACGATGCTTACCGGGGGTCTGCTCGGGGGGCAGATAGTGAGAAAGGGTGATCTTCCAAGAGATTGAGGGGTAGGGTTGGTAACCATAGTGGCCCCTCTGTCATCATCGGAATTGGGGGGAGCACCAATGACCTTGAGGCAGGGCCAGGGATAGTGGGCATCCCAAATTCGAATAGTACGATCACGAGAACCCGTAATGATCTTATTCCTTTGAAAGTGTGAGTCATGTCTTCTCAGCAAGAAAGGTACGACAGAGCTTACTCATCAAATTGAACGCAGTACACACTATCCTTGTGGCCCTGGAGATATATGGCAGCTGCTCTACCTTCCTTCCAGCGATGTTCTAGGGCCTGGCGGACAAAAAACATCTGTTTCCAATCCTGATTCGGCCGGGTTTTTCCCAAGCCCATAGGTTGAGTCTTTCTCTTCGTCGACATACCGCCCCCAGTGTTGTGCCCAAATTCCCGGCGGAAAACAATCCTCCAAACGTGATGCGAAGAAGCTTCCTCATTCCAGAACCGCGAGACGATTTCAGCTTGCATGAGAGATTCGGGGTCAAGATAGGATAAGATTTGGGCCGTGATCTCAGCTGGAAGATAACGTACAGGGTCTAGAATCCTACATCAGCTTTTATACCGCCAAGGATCGATTTACTCTGTTTTACCTATGCGAACGACAGCTGTCTCATCTTCGGAAATCTCCGAGCGATCCCGGATATCAATACCAATCCCGCTCTCGGAGTCTCGCGTGAGCCTTAGATCGTAGATGCTGGGCTCACTCTTGGAAGTTACACGCTCGATCTTTGCCAATTCATTTTGGGCCGCTGCCGCCGCCCGCGCTGATGCCCCACCGCAGAAACCATCACGCAAGATTGGCGGCTCGAGTCCATTCCGAGGTATTGAGTGAGTGGTATGACTTGCTGAGGCATAGAAGTCTTGTAACGCAGAAACACTATGGAGTGACAGTCGACGATTGACGCCATTTCCATCGGCCCAAGAGTTCTCTGATTTCCCATCCAAGTTCCCAGCACTGACCTGGTATTTTGCAGAGGATTCGTCCAGGCATGGTTGCCCTTGATGAACGTGAAGGATATGTTTGGATGATTTCCTACGGATGGTGAAGGAGAGACGACGGCCTAGTGCACGCAACCCGTCAACCCCATGTCGAAGACTTGAGAAACTTCTCGCTGAACGATGTTTCCTGACTGGTTCAGGGAATAAGTGTGTTTCCTCCAAGACCTGCTCGCTGTATTCATCATCCTCGACTCCTCTGTACTGATCGAAAGCGTCATTTGTATCCTGATGGAAAATATTGAGGTCTCTGGAAAGCCTCGTCTGGTGGGAGGGTGAGGCAGCGGCTCGTAATCCCATAGCATTCCAAGTGAGATTATCGCAGGGTACGGCTGTTCGAGGACGAGCCTTCAACCGCAAAGACGGTCGTCGCCGTGAAGAATAGACCACGTTGGAGTCAGCAGAGGTCATAACGCGAGAAAGTGCCTGCTAACTGGACGTCATAAAAAGTAGTAAATATCAAGATAACGCGTGTCGTTTCCAAAAAAAAAAAAAGAAAAGAAAAGAAAGAAAAAAGGCAAAAGGGGGGAAAGGGAAAGCAAGTGAGAAACAATCGATGTGTATGAATCCGTCGAGTCCGCAGGGGATCCTCAGTACAAAGAGCGGTGGGGAAAAGGTACAAAGCTAAAAGAGGTATGTAGTATCCTTTACGAAGCAGAGAGTTATGAAATCTAGAAACTCCAAATCCAAAAGAAGGGCCTCAGCGAACAGTTTAAAGAAGGGAAGGGAATTAAGGAGTGTATTGTTGTGGTCGAGGCGGGGGACTTGAGAGGTTGTTTACACTTTTTCCCACGGCGGACGCCACACAAAGAATTTCATATTAAAATTCATATTAATTATTTATAGTCTCATATTGTTCGGAATTCAAGTAATTCCGGAATCAGGCTATCGACGTAACGTAAGGGTCATACATACCCTTCAAAGTACGGTCGTGTATGTAGGAAGTTACCTACATGCATACATCCCTTGCATACATCCCTACCTCCTTTGAGTATTATTACCACTTCTTTCAGCTGAATTTGTAAACTTTATTTTCGGCCACTGCGATAGCCACTTCAAATGGCGACTGTGGTAACTTTTTGGTCCCCACTTCCTATTAGTTAATCTCGCCAAATCTCCGCCAATCGTACGACAAGTCAATTTACCGCTTTCGCCTCCCGCCACCATCCTCTCACATAAACAATAGCATTATCCTGTCTTTAAAATCAGATCACCTAAAAAAAGAAAATCGCTTATCAATCTTCTACCTACACAAACAACTATTATTATATAGATGCCTCCCGGGCCTGAAGAATAATAGGGTATCGTTTGAAATGATACTTATACTACAAACTGATCCCGTGCATGTAGGGAACTCCAAACATTTTTCTCCACAAGCTCTGCTGACTAACCATTTACTATAAAGCATATTTATGCTGCAAAATCTAGCTCTGGGCTAGAGATTGGTTGGGTCGGCCTTAATGTAGTTTTCCTTTGTTATTGGCTAACATGTGGGGTCTGTGTGGATTAACTAAAGGGGGGAGAAGAACCATTTATGGCCCACAGCAATCCCATAAAAAAAATTTTTTTTTTCTTGAAAAAAAAAGGAGATCGTTAAGCGCGAGCCGAGGTGGCGGAGCAACTCCAAGCGGTGAGCACTATGACCCTTTTTAGAGCTAAAGTGCACTTCACGCAGTGACAATATGCCTTGCGGCTCAGAGGCAGAGAGTGGGAGCCAAGTAACAGAGCATCCACGATTGAATAATGGCTGGTCCTCCCGGAAGAGGGACGAGACTGGCTATCCTAGGTCTCCCGAGAATCCTTTTAGCCCAACATATCTGAAAATGCCGGAAGTTTATGCAAAACAAGAATCAAGCGTAGACGGAGCGGACGGCCGCAAGCCACTAGTGCCGGGTGGAATTTGGCGAGACATATCGATCGAGAGTCAGTACATATAATATTATAGTGGTTACAGATGGTTTAAATAAGGTGATTAACTGGTCATCTCAACGCTTATATATATAAAGTTAAATGGGTGTTTAAGTGGCGCAGAAATTCATCGACTTGTTATATCAGCATTGGGATAGGAGTTCACAGTCGATTAGCTCAAGGCTCATTTGAGTAGAGTTATTATTATTACATTATTACATTCTATTACATATCAACCTAAGACTAATGACTCGACAGAACGGCCTGCCCTTCGGATGTCCTCTTTTTTGTCGTCAGCTTATTATTCTACTTAATTGGGGCCCCAATAGAGATGCGGGTAGGACAGCATGGCCTCGACAGGCTAGCATTATGGTTCAGCCCCTTCAGCTCCGGGCGCCAAAACGTTAGTACGGCCTTAACATAACAATGATAAACGCCCTATTTTTGGTTGCCAAGACTTATCAGGTCCCGTGACCTAGCGCCAATGGTTAGACTGACGGAATAATATTAAACCGGGTTGCAAAAAGATGCAAGTTGCCCGCATCGTCCACCGTATTACTTATCGGTTAAACACGCAACCCGGGTATCAAAACGTATTTCATATAGCGCACTACTAGACTCACTGGTGGGCAACTAGCCATTATACCGGTACAACCCAGGATGATGGTGACAAGCATGCATATATAGGAGGAATGGCAAGTGGAAGAGATCTTAGGAGAACGCATCAAGAAAATAGAGAGAGGCAAACAAAAGGAATACTTGACTATGTGGACCAGCATCCATAGCTCGGACTGTTATAAAAACCGCGACAGCCTAGAACAGCCTTACGGAAAGGAATTGATATGGACACAACGCTTTGGCTAAGGACACAGCAGTCTAACCGCTTATAGATAACACGTACATAGGCTGACATACAAATTTACGAGTGTTGTACCATAGTAGTGATACTGTAATCCCAAAGTAATAATAATAGCAGAATCCTAGTCCTCAGAGCTCATTAACGTTCCACATCGTCTGTTGGTTCACGTCTACCATATATATGATTTATAATAATTGATTCTTCTTTTTATTGTTATTCTTCTGCTAACTACTGTACGGGTATATCGCTAGCCCCAGTGATGTGACATTGGTTCGACACCGTCTAAACCATATTGTCTAAGTTTAGGCCTCTTAGTAGGCTTTGCCGGACTGCAATCCGGAGATTGTATTGGCAGTCTCTTCGGATTCAGTGGAGCAGAACTGCCACTACCTACTACTGAGCCGGGGCCGGTTGTATAGACATTGATCATCCCTTGCAACATCCAAAACCCGTTGACTGTGCTTGACCCTTTCAGTTCATGTTGAATCCCGCCGCTTCGACTGCTTGCCTTGGCCCTTTTTATGCGTGACTTTATTCGCACTCCTGTGGTCGGACCGCTGGTTTTCAAGGATACCGGTTATTTCCACCTTCAGGCCGTCGAGATCGATCGTACAGTACAACCAATGGGAATGGATATCGGACAGGGCAATCGGCGACTTATAATCCATATAAAACTGCAGTCGATGGCGACATGGCAAGCCCCAGCAAGTTTGATAGGAGCATTCATCTGGACATCGCTGGGGGCTTCGCTCCCTGATCATGATCATCCACTTAGATTCGATCTAATTCAGGGCGTATATACTGATATAACCGATCAGATCCGCATATCGGGAAGAGATGCGCGCAACTGTCGTCAACCGTGACTGGGCATCTGCAAGCATCACTTCCCAATTATCATGTTGGGCTCTCCAGAAGCGGAGAAGACACTGAACAGTAATATAGAGATCACCTGTTAAGTTTAGAATGTATTCTTTGACCAACCGATGTGATCCCTCAATGCGGGATGACGTTCGATAGCTAAAGTTTCTGGCTGGATCTGCCCATGCCCAAATTATTCGGGTTTTGTGCGGTCCAATCCATGTATCCTGAACGTACTTCACCAGAGGCTGTGTGGGTGGGCTTGCTGGAAAGAGTTCCAGTTGGCCGTAAACTCCGCGACAGTTAGAGATCTCAAGACTGATTTCCAGTCTTTCATGAATCGATCGAACTGCTCTTTCGGCCCCTTCTCATCATTGTTGAACCCTATCCAGGCATGGCCAACAATATTATGGTTGACGCCCAAGAGACTGCCAATACGATCTCCAGATTGCAGTCCGGTAAAGCCTAAGAGGCCTAAGCTTAGAGAATATGGTTCAGACGGGATTGTGGCTAATATTTATAATATGTGGAGCGCGAACAAGCTCAGTGAGGACTAGGATTCTGCCACTATTACCTCGGCATTACAGTATCACTACAACACTCGTAAATTTGTATATACGTGTTATCTATAAGCGGTTAGACTTTTGTGTCCTTAGCCAAAGCGTTGTGTCCATATCAATTCCCCTTACGGAAATACGATTCTGTGTTCTTCTCCCACAGAGTTGGGTGATACGCCATTATCAGATGTGGCTACCGCTAGTCTGATTTTATATACATTATGAGAGTGAGCAGGCCTAAGCCTAGCTAGGTATGTCAATGTCAATCTTACACTAGATATATATTATGTACAGTGGGCGAAGAGAGCTGGTGGATCTCGCTACGTACCAGCATCTATAACTGATCTCGGTCCCCGATTCAGACCATTTAGTAAACCGAGTTTACCAATACCCACGATCCCTTAGTCTCCCTGTTCTCCTCGGCCCAGCTTGGTTACCACACTCTCTGATGGCCTTAATAATAATGGAGAACTCAATTGTACATACTGGAATACGTTCTTCATTCGTTCCGAGATCATCTACGGTCCAACGTTGGCACTCAGCATGCTTTTCCGGACCGACCCATTCAAGTCAACAAAGAATTGTCGTCCTCCTCACGAGCAAGTTCAGCCAGCAGGACGTAAATAAATCTATTTGTATTTTTGTCAGGCGGTTCCGGATGCTGATAAGGGTTTGAATTGCTTTGACTGTCGTCAGCAACATTTCGACATCGCGTAAAGCGAGGAAGGGGAGATCGCAGGGTTTGAACAAGGACGGAGCGGCGAATGAGCGGCTGTCTCCCCCTTTTCTTTTAGAGCTAGTAATGCAAGGTCCCATGCGCCGGGGAACTGGTCTCGACGGAGTAGCTCTACATTGTTGGAGCACAGGTTGCACATAAGAGGAAACTGCTAGAAGCTATAAGCACCAAGAATAAGATACACACAAAGATACTTCCAACTGCAGAGACTGGTGTCAACGCATTGCCATCCAGTACCTTTACTGTCTTCACTTTCTGATACCGTTTCATAGCATCATTGCTACATCCCGGCCTCTGGGGAATTCCAAAGTGACAGCTCAAAGGTCTCGATACCATTCACACTGAAACATCTATACTCCAAACCGCGAACATGCCCTGGGAGCGTTCCGGTTTTGGTTACCGAGACCCAGAGTCATTACTCTTTCCTCCCTTTTTTTTCCCCTTGACGTTTTTCAGAGGACGTTCTCAGGGAATATCATTGCGGACCATCGAAAAAAGATTCCACTTGAGGTTGAGGTCCCCTCCCAAGGATCAACCACAAACCGACCCAAGAGACATACATGAACTTGTCACATACGGAGAATCCTATGGAAAGAGGCAAGAAGTGCCGAGTGGCAAAAGCCTGTTGGACAAAAACCAGAGATATATAAAGAGCATAAAGTCCTTGGAGATTCTTGGCTAGATCAAGATACAAGCCTAAAATACAGAGAGTTAAGCCTTCTAAGCAGCCTCCTCTTATGCTTATCATGTGCTCCAACACACATGACCACTCGCGCAAAGATGGCGTGAAAGAGGAAGATTCTAATTCGGTCGCCTTAAATGGTTCGGACAACAAAGACTCCCGAGTCGGTTTTTTCTAACAGCTGAAACGGCGGCCTCCCTGAGACGGGCCGTCGCAGATAGGACTGTCCTGTCCTTGCCACCTCCATTACACTAAATGCTACAAAGGAGTAACCCGACCGTCAAGGGCGCATTGGATTGGTCGGTGGAGATGTCCGCTGTTTGAACTGGCTGTATCGGTTGAGCAAGCCACGGAGGACTGGTTATTATCGTAAGCACTACTATGTATGGCACCCCATTTTCTCAACCGTGAGGCTTTGATCCAGACTACTATTCAGACTTGTCCGCCGGAATGTGTAATCCACCATGTGACATCAGCTTGGAGCCACTGCCCGCCAGTTCTATATCCAATTTTATCCATGACTTTATTATTTTATCCTGGTTATCCTATCTACACCACTTTCAAGTTTCAACGCCGTTTCATTGGGAATTCTATTCCTGATGTTCCATGGCCTTTTATTCCGCAACCCGCCATCATGGTTCACCATTATGAATGCTTTCTAGCATTGCCAAGACTTGGCAATGTTGTGCTATGTAGCTCTAGGTAATGTTTCAAATGAAAAAGTTGATCGGGATTACTGGACGCGGTCAGAAATAGAAGCTTCAGTACTAGTAATAGTCTACATATCATCATAGCTCATCTTCTATCAACTATTACACTTGGACTCAAGCTGAAGTGCACCGAAATCCGGCAGGCTTTTCTCATACTCTACAGCCTTCTGTATCCCACTCGCCACACCATTCAACCCGGCCTCAGTCAGTCTGGGGAGCGGTTTCCGTGCATATCCACCATACCCAAAGTAATACTGGATAGTGAGCTTCGTGCCTGGAACGGTTCCCTTGGAGAGCACCCAATCAGCAGCGCTCACCATTTCCTGTAGCTTCATCGCCGGTCCGAGATCACCGCTTTCCCAGAAGTTGAAGATCTGGACACAAGTTCGAGGAATTACATTGGCGCTACCAGCGATGACGGCCGATCCACCGGAAACGAGCGTCTGCAGCGCGAAGTCGGCCATGCCGCCAAAGGCAACGAATGGGTGGTTCTCGAGGGGCTTGGTGGATTTCGAGCGGTCCCATTCCGCACTTTTCCAGCAACTTAGAGGAGTAATTGCGTTCAAGGCCCGAGCGACACGGGTCAGTTTGCCAGTATTGGCACAGGTGAATTTAATCCCAACGATATTTGGATGTTGTGAGATACGGATAATGAGGTCCGAGTCCATGTCAATGCCAGACACCGCACCCGGGTAGTTGTAGAGAATCACAGGCAGCGGAGATCGGTCCGCTACACCCGTAAAATACTCGTAGAGAACCAAGTCATTATTGCGGTTATAGTAGCTTGGAGGGAGCACCAGGACATAATCGCCTCCCGCTTCCGCTGACTCGTTGCACAGTTCGATTGTGCCCCGGATGCTCTGCTCGCTCGAGCCGACAATGATGGGAATGTGCCGGTAGCCCGCATCGTCCAGGGCAGAACGAGTCTCCCGCGTCACGATCTTGCGCTCTTCCCTAGATAAATGCACCGCCTCTCCGTTGGAGCCCATCGTCACCAGTCCGGCTAAACCAGCCTGGGCGAGTCGCAATGCATGCCTCCTGATCGCCGGGACGTCTAGATCTTCGGTCTCTGGGTCGAAAAATGTCACCACCGGGGCATAGACGCCCGGGCGAAGAGTCCGTGGCTCGGTCATTGTGATCATCTTGAATGGCTGGGAATTTCAAATGAGGACACTAATTATCCGGTTGAAGAGGGAAACTGGTTTCGTCCCTCTTTTAGGCGTTTAGTAATCGATCCTTGATTGAATTCGAGTACCGCCTCCACCGCTGCTTACCTTGGGCTGTATTGCCGTCGAACCGTGCCCAGCTCCAAGCCTGGCTGTGCTTGCACGAAAAACTTGGTAAGAAGTCCTCGCGTACAGGTATCAGCACTATTCGAAATAGAACGGGACAGCTGCTGGACTATACTAGTACCTAGGCAGGAATCGAGACACGCTCCCGTCAGGACGACATTCTTAAACCTTCCTTGTACAAGCCAGGCCCGAATTGGTAGATTCTAGAAGAATATTTTTATATAATAATAATTAACTCACCTCCCTATGGATATCTTGCTATCGTTACCCCGCTCACAACCAGAACCAGTGGAGTCCCAGGACTTGTTGTGGACTCTTGATGACATGGGATGGGATGCGCAACAATCGGATGACTTATGACCGTACCCCTGCAGGTGGCCTGAAAAGACCTAGGATAGTTTGATCCGGCCCTAATAGATGGCGTTAATAGGACACTTTAATGAATTGATAAAAGCTTTAGCTTTGGATTCTCCCACTGAAAGCATCAGCAATGTACTTGTTTTTTTTTTCTTTTCTTTTCTTTTCTTTTGTTCTATTTTAGTATCTGGCTAACTATTGAAATATGAAATACTAGCAATGAGTGAGTCCCCAACGCGCAAAGAGATATGTAGACGAAGTCTAAGAAGCTTGCACATCATAATAGATAACGGATGTAGGTTTGAATCACCTAGAGTTATAGTAGTTATACACTGCATCAGATCACTATCAGTTACTTTGAGAAGCTCGAAGCTCTGTTCATGACCTAAGAATACCACTAATGCATGGATAATCGTGTATGTATGTACTAATCCAGTAATAGTATGTACTATCACGTAGTACTATGCATGTATGTACATGTACATACATCCTCGTGATTTACTACGGTATCGAATGACATGGTCACGGGAAAAGCTAACAAGTGGGGTTAAGAACCCCCCCTAGGGTAAGGTTTCTCGTAAACGTGGCGTCATCTTAACTGAACTATGATAACTTCACATATATACCATTATAAACGTGTTGTGCGGAATTATGCAGACTGTGTCAATTCTATCGTTTCGCACCTCAGGTGTGCCATGATCCTACCCTTTTCTTTCAGCACTATATATCTCATTAACTAACTATAGCTAGCGTTTGATATAAGCATTCAAAGGCTAAGATCAGTACTAGTATGCCAGATATAGGAGCCCCACCGCTTTTTGTCATGTGAAACGGAAGACCACACTTCTATAGTCCCGGATCTACTTATTTCAGTCCCACGTGATGAAAGGCGGGAACCAAACCAAAACAGGTTTGGTGCTTGCGCCCGGTTGTACTCAGCCACAGATTGATGAACCTTAATTGTTCTGGATCAACCTATGACACACCATATGACCACATGCTTTGCCCCATAGGGCAAAACTACCTGGTTGACTGTGTGATAGATCAGAATAAGAATTAACCTAGTCAGCTAGTTTAGTATCATATCCTAGTGGAAGTACTAAAACCGACAGAGCCTGCTGTTATGTGACTTAATAGTAAGACCCATCGAGTAGAAGGCATGATTGCAATTGCTAAGCTAAAGGAATATTGTCGGGGTTTTGATCGCTGAAGTGGCCAAGTTAACGCTGAGGAGGTCAAGGTCCAGTGATCCATGAGCACCCAATACACTAGTAGTATGTAACAGCAAGCGTCGGGTCATGAGGACCAGTCAGGGCGTCTAGATCACTGAGAATGACCAAAGAATGAATTGCTATATATCTTTGGCGTTCTGAATAGGCTCAAATGATTCAGCAGGAAGTAAAGAAATCCTTGTTCTGTCAGGAGGTTCGGGAAGCGAATCGCAATAGGATTCAGTACTATCCCCGGTAAAACTTCGGTGACCACCACGTAAAGCAAGGAAGTAAGACCATACATAGGTTTTGAACAAGTCACCCAAATGTATGGTCTCCGGTATGGGGGGACAAAGGCACTTAATGATGGGAGAACTGTAGAATGATATGATGCCGCAACATACCAACACCAACGCCTACAGTCGGTACTACAACGTAGGCATCCACCCAGTCTACTGGAAGAGAAACGATCGATTCTCACTTGTCCAATGAGTCGACCACAGTGATGTCAATGGATTGGGTATAAGTGGAACCAGTTAGACGTTTATCCATTTACATCCACCTAACCATCCACGTGCATCTATATCCGACCAAGCAATAGTTGGATATCCGTCTAGTGAACAGCATCCATTTGAATATCCACCTAACAGTCATTGTTATTGCTTAATTCACAATAGTTTTCTCTCATTGTTAAATTTTTTATTAATTCCTAAACAACTAGTCGTGCACACATTTGTAGGCAGCCTCTAGGGACCGTTGGTATGGTAACCGGGCGCGCCGAACCTGGCTGCCCTTTGGTCTGCCGTGTGGATACTAGGATAGAATTGGTGTATGATCGGCGAGTCTACATCCATCATCCATAGGAAAAGGCTACATACTACTGGGCTAAAAAAGGGCGTCCCCATTAACAGCTTAAGGCTCTGCTATTGCCCTATCAACAAGACATCCAGGCACACGCACACCCCGACGGCTAACCACATATGGATTTATACTATTATAGTTACACATCCTCAGAGCCCTATGCGATGACATCTGGCTCTACCTGCCTTATGTACCTGGATTATCAGATAATTTCTATTATTCAAGTTTTACCACCCCTCTACGCCACCTAGAAATATAAGCTGGATTTGGAAGGCTCCGGCGAGCTCCCCCATGTGCAGGACTTGGGAGGAGCCGTTTCACGTACAAAAGCAAATTCGTGATGCCTGCATTGGAGTAGAGAAGTATTCTACAGACGAGCGAATCGGAGATATAATATTATGCTCGTCGTGAGCTATGAAATGAAAAACGGTAGCAGCACGATCGTCGGGTGCAGGAGAACCTGAAACGGTACAAGAATGAGCATCTGGTGATCCAATAATGAACAGCAACCACCTTGCTGAAAAAGTGGTGGATAAGGGAGCTATCAGGGCTTTGTAGCGAACGGTTCATATAAATGCTATGTACTATACATGTACTACAATACACACTGGCCAGCACCATTCCCGGGTCGACCGTGCCGGCGCCGACATTCCGCTTCGATTGCGGCCCTGGAATGCATTCTGTGGTGTGGAAGTGCCGTTGGTTGTTGGTTCTCGAACCGGGGAGGAATTGGAATAGTAAATCCATTACCTAGTCCACATGCGGTTAGGCTAGTCTCCTCGCTATATGTATGCATCTGATGATATATGAACTAGAGTCTATCTACCAACATACAGCACAATACTTAGAATTAGTAACGACCTGTTACTCCATTCGATAGATTTGCCACTCGGTCCAGCTAAGCGGCTATTTTATCATACTTTACACATTTGACGCGAGAAGCAAATTCATCATTCAAAAGAGATCTCTCCCTCTCTGTCCACTGAGGAAAAAAAAAAAAAATGAGCGGCCAGAAAACGGAATAGCAGCGAGTAATAATGAAGAAACGGGGAATAGTCGCTGCAAGCGAAATGGAAGATAGAAGATGATAGGGATTATTCACTAGCAAAGGGAACATATCACCGTCCGAATTGGCTATCCACTTGGCAAGTCGCGCAAGCTCCATTAAAGCCAACAACTTTGTGAAAATAATCCAACTCCTCCCGATTAGCAAGGCGTAAAAGAGCCGAACTACGTGTATGTCTGCATTTAAGCAATTCGCTTATATCCTCGCTTAAGTAGAAGGTCTAAGTTCTACTACATCTATTCTAGAAAGATTGTCGCGTTCCGCGATTTGACTGTAGTAGTTGATAGATTTAGGACATCGATGACTGGGACGGCGGAGACTGAAACGGCATCTTTTTGCTAGCCGCTCTGGAAACTTGCAAGGACCCCCCCACCATGGCCATATACCGGCCGTACCTGGAGCCTCATGAACCATGATAATCACTATCATTGGATGGCCGGTACCATGATATGTAAAGATGCAGTAGAGCAGGCAAGCAGGCAACCGAGGTTCAGGAATGGCTAAACGTTAGTACGGTTTATAGATCAGGAAAGACTGAAAAAATAAAAAAGGGGGTGGGATGTGAGGTGAAATTGCACGAAGACTTGCTTGACCTATGATAGGCCTTGGGAACAAGCAGGAAGAACCGAGTGAGAGACGAAAAAGGAGCCCCAAATACAGGCATCGAACTAGACCACTAGAGAAACCTGGGCTGGCTCTACAGGTACCACACTGACTACCATTTATATTCTACATACAGATATACGATATCAAACCATTCCCCCACGCTTTGCAAGCGTGGGGGGATCGAACCACGAGGGTAGTCATATGTAGGTATGTATGTATACATGTAATGTACATACATGTCCTATCGTATGTACCTAGCGTATCCACGCATGCAGACCACATACGGTAGCGTCGACACGCTCTTCAAAAAAGGAGATAAATATAACACGATACGCTAATCCCCAAAGAGATATAGCTCCTTCTGCGCATGAGCATGTGATAGTTATTAAAGCGTAATATACATATGTGTATATCATGTGACCGGAGATGTTGGGTCGTTAGACCAAGAGTCTCCAATTATTATATTACTTATCAATATTACCAGACTTTTTCCACCGCCCCTTGCTTGCAGAGTTTAAGGCTCCGCAGTCTTTAGCTAAGCAGACGCTATACAAATTTTAGAGTCTTCAATTTCAATGACCCTTTAAGGCGTTAAGCCTAGCTACAGGGCCAGGAGTCGAAAGACGTACGAGAAGAATAGTGGGACCCTCGTGGATTGTCCTTGCAAGGCATCAGGTGCTGACTAAGTTACCACTGCACTAATACGCCAAAAGGCACAATGAATGACTATAGTATTAGGTCATTCAGTCGGCGTACTATGTAGGTCAGGTACTTGATAGTCCTGTTCATCAGATCGGCTCAATAGAAGGAGCAAAAACGGGAAAGATATCTGTTTAAGTCGGAGACGGCGCTGTAAGTGTACAGGTCATTCCGATATCTATAGCTCAGTAGCTAAGTATAATTAAAAGGGAAGAAGGAGATATATAATATGAAAGAATCCTCACCGGCGGCCCAAGTCGGAAATAGGGAGTATGCAGATGGAGAGACTACGCAGGTTGAAAATGATTATCGAAAATTAAAGGCGAAAGGAGAGACACAGGAGGAAATAGTCCTCTGTTGAGGTCGGGGACAGGAATTGTGCAGGCATCAAGATATCTATAGCTTAGTCGGTTCTTCAAAGATATTCTGGTTAATATCATTAAAGGGGAAACAAAGGGACATACAGAAGGGAAGAATCCTCGGTCTAAGTTAGGGACAGGGTATGAAGGCGGGGAATATGTACGTTATTCCGATATCTCCAGCTCGGTTAGTTCTCGGAAGCCGTTAGGGTACTAATTTTGTATTCTACCTCGGGAGCTAACCTGACAATATCTATCAGATTATCACTCCAGTTCCTGGAAGAAATTCATTTGGTCAGTGTGATTAAAGGGGAAAAAAAGAGGCACACAGAAAGGGTCTAGTTACACAAACCAAATTTGGATAGTAACGTGCCCGGTATCACAATACAAATTTATCTATCTTCCCCCACAACTTGAACGCGATTTTATGCGGTTTAACACGCACAATGGATTCCACAATGTGGATTTACCCAGAGGATAGTCTTTATCAATTTTTCAGCGACCCCCCCCCTGACTATGCGTCAGACCCCACGAATCCTGCTGAAACCCGACCTGGGAAATGTGCATATCTCTCTCGAAGACGGCCTGCGATTGCTGGAAGGCATTGTAGAACTGGGTATAGGCTGCGTGATGGCCAAAGATGAGCCTCGGAGGATTTGTAAGGGGTCAAGACGTGCTGATTGCGAAAACTGGCTATGGGAAGACCCTTGTCATGACAGGGTATCAGCACTTGTACAGCCTTCAGTTCAGCCTTCTTATCCTAAGACTTCTTAAGCCGACTGAGCAGGGGCAAACCCGGGAACTACGCAAGCGATTCGGCAATGAGTACCGGCCCTTTGTATTTGACGGGGATTCGAACTCTGCGGAAGCGCATCACATGATTTCTAGGGGCGACTACATACACGTTTGGGTGTCGCCAGATATTGCTATTGGTGATATCCTTGATCCTTTGCCCCCTGAGGGAGTAGCCGGGTGGAGGAAGAAAGCCGAGCGAAATACAGTGCGATCTAGTAAGGCAAAGGCTGTTATTTACCTCGACGAATACGAGGACGAGGGGTTATTAGCGTCTTACAGGATCCCACCTTTCGTAGGCGCCTACAACTTGTAGCTACGCCTTTGTGCGAAGAGTAGCTGAGGCGGTACATTCCATCCTGCCCTTGGCCAGCTAAAAAAAACTCTGTGATCAACTCAATGACCATACACAACTATTTGGCACAACAGCCACGCTTACCCAGTCTAAAATGGAATAAATGTACGCCAGTTCTGGCTTTATCTGGGGACACCCAAACGTGTGTATAGTCGTCCCTAGCGATTTTGTGCCGCGCTTCTGCGGGGTTCGAATCCCCGTCAGGTACAAAGGGCCGGTACCTGTTGCCGAATTGCTTGTGCAGTTCCCGGGCCTGCCCCTGCTCAATCGCCTTACTTAAGAGCTTGGAATAAGCGCTAAGGGGTGAATTATTTGCCCCCGACGAATGTAGCAAGAGCGACAGTAACGTGGGTGCTTCAAGAACCGGAGGTGATTTAGAAACCATGCTTAAGTGGTTTTGGTCCCCCGGCGTTCGACCCTCACGGTTTTGACAAAGAAGATGTAGAAGGCAAAATAACAAGGCGTTGCTCCTTCAATGCGCACTATTATCGCACCCTCTTGTTGAGCCTGGACTTGGTCGAAAACACCTGGATTGTACTTCCCAAACAGGCTATTAGAGCCCAAGTGCTCAAACTCTTCGTTTAATTGCATCTCATATTCGACGCGTGCATCATCGACGTGTACCAATTGTTTTAGCCAAGGACGCAGATCGTCGCTTGATTCAATCGCATTGACCAGGTCACTGCGAACCTTTGTATTAGTACAGCCAGCCAGCCGGTTAAAATCAGGAAAGGAGTCCCTAATAAGGCCACTACCATATCGTATTGAGCGCAACGAATCCATATACTGCTGAAGACGGCTGCGCGAGTGCTGTAGTTACCTGTAACCCTCTTGTTTTTACCCCCACCACGACATCTTTTTGGAGCCGGGGTGGTGAGTTGCGCAGCAGGTGCAGGAAATAAAGACTCTGACAAAGCAGGAGGGGATGATTGAAGAGTAAGTGGCTGCTGGGGGGAGGTGGGGTAGTCTATAAGAGGGTAGGCCAGGAGCATCTAGCTCACACAGCCTTTAAAAAAAAACACTTACTGTTATGCTAGCCCCCTAGTAGCCCTTCAACGCCAGACTCGTGTTAGTAGAAGTTAATGGACGCTTGAATAGTAGTTGGAGGGGTATTTCGATGGGCAATCTCTGGAAGTGGGTCAGTTGCTTTGACAGTTCCAACTGCAAAATAACCTACAACGAACTGTTCGGTTTATGCCAAACCGGGGATAGACAAGTCAAGCAGATTTTGAAATACTAGTAATCTTAATTATAGGTATAGAAGATGCATTGCATTGACGAGTTATTCATTATACAAAAGTAATGCCATTTCCGGGTCTTAAGTGCTGGTTTGTTGTTGGGCTACTAGTCAGTTAGGGGAGGCTAGTAAACGCTAGACTACGGCAGAAGTCATCGCCAGCAATTGGATTGTGGACCGGAGGCTTGAACCAATCCAATTTGGAAGGGTCTCTACTATCCTGTGATTCATTATAGGAGAGATTTCCATTCGACAACTTCTTATGTTAGTGCTCTAAAGCCCCTTAACATTAATCCACTACAGTAAGCCCTGCCTATAACGAATTGAGTGGTTAGGCCTCTTGATTCGTTATAGAGCACAATTATTAATATTATGAGGGGTTGAATTTGACACAGTGTTCCGTTCGTTATAGCGGAGTTCGTTATGGACGGGTTTACTGACTACTTCCTCATCACTACCTATTCCCTGAGTCTTATATGTGTTATCACCAAATATATGTAGTACTGTGTAATTTACCATACATTTCCGTATCGGCCTAGCGCAGCAGAATATACACCGCCTCCTAACCGCCTTCCTGAAATAATTTAGTTCCCATAAGGAATTATTGCCTGGAAAGTTGTGCGAACGCCTGCAGTTCCCACGTACGGTTTTTCGATATATTCTTCTATAGCCTTATTTTGAAAGTAATCATCTACAGTACTACAGTCTCTAGAACTGATTTACAGGTAGTGGTGTGGTGTTGCATTGAAAACTTGGCGGGTACGCTTTTGTTATGCTTTCGAGTGGCCTTGATCCTCGGAGAGTTTACTATATATCAATCATACAAGCATTTCTCAGCGCTTGCTACCCTCGTGAATCCCCGAAGATTTGTAAGTATCAGGGAGTTGTTTAACGGAGGCGGAAATGCGGCGGAAGCGGAAGCTAAGTTAGTGTTGTTGAAAGCGAAGCTAAGTGTAGAAGCTAAGCGGTTCAAGTTAGCGTGTTGACCCGCAAGGATTAGCTTAATACCTGAGCCCAGTCCGCTCTCGCCGAGCCTTTTAGCTCCCGCTTCTTGCCTCAGGCCTTAAAACATCAAATCCCTCGACGATTCTCTTTCAGTCCTCTCCCGGCCTCCTTCCCAGTCTTCCTCCTAGTGTCCTCGGTTTCCCTCGTCGTTCCTTTGTTGTCTTTTCCGGCATGACAAAGCTCTTGCAAGCGAAGCTAAAGGGCAATGAATAGATGTAGAAAGGCATCAGGGATAATATGGCGGAGGTGTATGATTGGGTGGAATGGTTTACTTTTATGAGGGCGAGGCTGCATCCTTAGAGATATATTTCGGTACCGATTTGCTGTGTTTACTTCTCGATATTAGTATCCTCCCTGATGTCCTCGTCATCTTCTTGGTCTCTGCCTGCACGATGAAGCTCAGCGCCGCCTTGTCCACACGAAGGTGACAGATCTTTGAGAACATAGTCGAGCAGATGCTTAGGAAGTTGTCGCCGTCACTTTATGATCAGGCGACAAGCTCGAAGTGTAGCCAACTAAATTCAAATTAGGATGGTATTTCTGACCTTCGACCCTGTAACGACCCCTAGGGGTCCATATTAGGATATGTATTCCTATTGGCTCAGATAGCTATGTACGCACACAGCCACCGCTATCTGTATCCGCCTCCTTTTGTGTATATAGCCGAGCTGCCCCTTCAGTTAATCTGATTTTACTCTCCATTCTAGTATTGGTGCCTTAGGCACGCTTTCCCGATCCTATTTCCCTTATAGACCCTGTCACCTGATCTAACCATCCTGAATAGGCGTTTGGGGAATGCGAAGAATGAAGGGCCTGGTTGCGAAGCGATCTGTGAGTGTTTCTGCAAGCGATTTAGCTTTCATATAAGAAGGCATCTGCGATATACAGAGAAAGAAGGGGTCGAGGATTCTCTACCTATAGTAACTATGAATATTAACATTCGTGCAGGAAGGTATCCCCCCGACCCCTACTCTGTCCTCTCACCTCATCAGCTTCCACAAAGAATAAGAACCAACCGAAATAAACTTCTGCCTGCCAATATTCGCCTTCGGATCCACGATAACACCTGTCTTGATAAATCCGTCGCAACGACCGACCGGGAAAAGCCCATCCTGAGGTCCCGATTGGTGTAGGAATTTAAGTCTTTTATGCTTCCTGATACATAGAGGCGAACGAGTTCTCCTTCAAAACTGGGGCCTCCGAGACATGGCTAGGGGTAGCGGCGCTGTTTGGGTATTTGTCCCTCTATTCGGCTCATGATACGCCGACCTCCCCGCTCCTTCAGCCCTTATGTACTCTTGAACCTCTCCCTATAACGATACACCACCCAGCTAAGCTACATCGATCCACGGCTTCTTATTATTGTTGCCATTCCAGACTTGAAAGTACTACCATTAATTGGTTCCTAAGAGTTGGATTCAATAATGATATAAGCTACGAATTCGTCAACCTTATTGTATGATAGTCCTGTTTGCACTTCTACTAGGGCGACTTCCGCAGCCAGTTGTAGTAGTCATCGGCTTCATCCCGCTCGCCTTGCCTGCTTTGTCCACGTTCTCTTCAAGCATCTTCACAAGCTGCTACCTACATCTCATCATTCAGCCAATCTGGGGATTGAAAATGGACCGCCAGTGTCCATTCCATTGTCCTCTTTCATTCATCAGGGTGGCCTCGTAGAACATTTCAAGCAAGGCGATCTTATCGGAGGTTCATACTGATCGCGGAATAATTGAGGGCGTTCATTCTGTACTTACGATAGCACGAACTTAATAACTTAATACTTATTATATACTTATTAGCTATGTAGACACCCGAATCTACTGGGGTCCCTTTATGAAGCCAATCCATCCATCCATATGTATCACTGGTAGCCCTAGCGATCATCAAAGAGAGGATTGAGGGAAAAAGGAACCCCCTCGAGGGGTAGCTGAAGTTCTCTCTCGTGATTGCAGGTGTCAATAAAATTATTGAATCGCGGAGAGCCATGAGGTTGGATAAACGTTCTTGAGGAATGTTTCCCGAGTTCTTTGAACAGGTATCGACCTTCCTAAAAGTACAGATCTCAGTGAAGGAATCGAACATCCCGAATGCGGGGCAGGGAACGGGGCAGATAGAACTTGGTCCCGAAGCTGCCGTTTCGTTTCAAGACATCTCGATCATAACATCACTTATTTAGTCCTTATATCGCCCCTTCTTTTTTTTTGGTTTTTGTTACAGAGAAAATATGGCGCCGCCCAACGTTCTAATGGTGCGTATTAGGGAAATCGATCGTTTAGTCATAACATGTACCTACCGTATACTAAAGTGATGTACTCTCAAGATCTTTTGAATGCTGACGATGGGCCGATGTCCATAAGGTGGGCACAGGAGAGTACACCACGGGCTTTGTCCATGGTGGTGCTTCGGGTTCAGACAAGAAGATGGGAGTGGTCGGGTTGACTTTATTCGATCTACGAAGGCGCGGCAAAGTCGGGAAGCTGAGCATGGTTGGAGTCTCGGGATCGAAGTTTCCTGCCATCAGTAAGTGGGTAGCTATCTATATTATTAATATGATATTCTGTTTTCCTTTTATTTTCCATTTCTAAGACCTGTGTTGTGCTCTAGGAAATCACCTGCAAAAGAACATCTCCGAAGTCTACAACGGCTTAGATGCCTCATTCGAGTCGTTCCCTGCAGACGATCAGATCGATCCAGAAGCATACAAGACGGCCATTGATGCGCTGGAACCAGGCTCAGCCATCACGGTCTTTACCCCGGACACCACGCACTACCCGATCGCGCTGTATGCCATCCAGCGGGGGATCCACGTTCTGGTCACCAAGCCCGCGACCAAGCTCCTGCAAGACCACCTCACGCTGCTGGCCGAGGCACGGAAACATGGGGTCTTCGTCTTCGTCGAACACCACAAGCGCTTTGACCCAGCCTACTGGGATGCGCGCGCCAAAGCTCGCTCGCTCGGCGACTTCAACTACTTTTACAGCTACATGAGCCAGCCGAAAAGCCAGCTGGAGACATTCCGGGCCTGGGCCGGCAGGGACAGTGATATCTCTTACTACCTGAACTCGCATCACATCGACATCTGTGAGAGCATGGCACCGGACTATACGCCCGTGAAGGTCACGGGGGCGGCCTCCCAGGGCGCGGCCGTCGAGCTGGGATGTGTCCCCGAGACGGAGGACACCATTACGCTATTGGTCGAGTGGAGGAAGAAGACAGATCCATCGAAGATTGCGACGGCCGTTTACACTGCCAGCTGGACCGCGCCGCAAAAGGCCGGCGTCCATTCTAACCAGTACTTTCATTGTACGGGACCGATCAATAAAGAGATCATTTATTATAATTTCCCATCTTCATTGAGACCCCGGATATTTATTATCCGTATACGCATCCCTAGTTGAATAATCACAGCGCCGCTGACGGTTCTTATCACCCCAATCCGCAGGGATGGGTTCTAAGGGAGAAATCCGAATCAACCAAGCAAAAAGAGGCTATGACCTCACCGACGACGACCAGGGACAAGTCGTATGGTTGAATCCGTAAGCTTTATTTTTTATTTTATTTTTTTGTCATGATGGACCCATATTTGTTATATCATACATACATAGTAACAAAACGCACCCCATACCCTTAATTAAGCTCACACGGCCGACTAAACATCAGCAATAAATAACTAACAGAGGAGATGGGAAACAAAGATTCTATATGCGTTACGCCCCCGACGAAGAAGGCAACTTCGCCGGTCAAACCGGCTACGGCTACATCAGTTTCGAGAAGTTTATTGAAGCCGTCACAGCGCTGAACGAAGGCCGCGTGACGCTCGACCAGCTGGATGCTCGGGGGCTGCCGACGTTGAGGAATACCATCGCCACCACGGCCATCCTCCATGCAGGGCGGATCTCGCTTGATGAGGAGCGTCCGGTGGAGATCATTGCTTGGGATCTGCATGATCCTCAAAGGGACGGTGGTGGTTGTGGATCTTGGGTTTTAAAATGAGAGTTTTTTGTCTCTCTCTTTCCCCTCTATCGATATGAAATGAACTACATACATATTATTATTCATCGAGATTCCAAGTTGAGGAACTAATCCACAACATTAATAAGAATTCTTAATAGAAACGGCATCACCCGCTTTCACATTAACACAGGTATTATACGATAGAACATGTACATGTATGAACGTTAGGTACGTGTTCACATGACTCGGTCGTAGCATGCACATGTACTAGAACGAGATTTTCGATCAACTATATATTGATATCGGATACGGATCTATATATAAGCAAAATTGGAAATATGATCGGTGATGACATGTAGTGAGGAATGTGCTACTCGAGTGATTTTCGCCTCGCTCGAGTCGATTCGAGTTGGGGTTGGGTTGACCCTTCTTATTTAATGATTAGTATTGAAGAGGAGGAGTTTGGATTGGAGGAAAGTTGGGGGAGAGAACGGTAAGAGGGAGGAGAAAGATGCATAAAATGATTTAAATAAGACAATGAGTATAAAGAGAGAAGAACTACTTTACGCATTCGATCGATTCATCATTCAGATGCCTGACGCCCGTTATCACGCCATGCCACCCCACGCTATACCTCGCCCCTAGTACAAGGAAAAGAGAAAGAAGATAAAATAGTACATATATAAGAATTTCTTTTCCCATGCGATCTCGTGTACGAGTACAGAATACATATGGCATGAATGTCAGCTAGAGTCCGAATAAAGGAAAATGGGAACAGGTTGAAGGCTGGATTTCTGCAGAGCATATTCGCAAAGTAGTAATCCCCCCTCAGGCAGCATTGCTCAACTGTCGATGATATGATCTGATAGGTTGGAAACCCCTGTGGAGATAGTATACAACTCAGTCAAACAGGAACTCCTAATCAAAAGCGCGACCAAATGATGTGATACAGACCTTGCTAGATCGAATCCTCCATCCTCATCATCCTCATCATCCTCACCCAAACTAGAACCGGCCCGATGTAGCTGCTTCTCAACTCCGTTCGCACCATGATGTTCCGCACTGTCCGCATCATCATCTCCTCGCTGGGTCTCCCCCAGGGTGCGGCCGCTCGGCCGGCCGAGATTACTACTCGGGCTCCCGAAATTTGGCGGTGGAGGACTGCTGCTAGGCATCAGCCCCTCGCCGTCCGCCCCGATATGACCCTTTAGTGGACTCATGTCGGCAAGGGGGCGTGCTGGCGTACTGCCCATATCCGCGAATTTCCAGAATTGTGCTGGGGAACTCATGGGCATGAACTTGGACGGAATCTGCGCCGTGCTCGGAGGCGGGAGGCGTGGCTGCTGCCGCTGCGGTGCCGGGGTGATCATCGATGAGGGACCGTCATCGTAATAAGAGGAAGAAAGGGTTGGAGGCGACCCAGCTATGTTGTCTGATAGGCCGTATGCACGGCCCATTACACCGCTCCGCGGACGACTCGGCAGTGGTGATGCCTCGTAGTCTGCATTCCTACGGGGCAAGTCGCGACTAGCGCCACCGGCCCGAGAACCTCGTTCAGGGGTGTATGCTTCCACGGGCGCAACGGAGAAACCGCCTAAGCCCGGGGAGGGAGCATGGGGAGACGTCCCTACCGATGCCGAGAAGGCTCCTTCATAATTGATCATGGTCCGTCCATTAGCATTCCGAGATGAAGCCTCTTTCGTAGCTGGGGAGGATGGCGCTGAAGACTGGGTTCCCTTCCGCGTTTGCTTCTTTAGGTACTCTTGTCGATGCTCTGGTGCAATTTGCCATTTCATTCCCTTCCCCGGTTCGTCGGTGCGGCGAGGCACTTTTTGAAATGCCTTATTCAAGGATAGATTATGGCGGATGGAGTTCTGCACAAGTTTCAGTCAGTTGCTCGGCACACATATAAATAGAGATGGCCAAACGCACCTGCCAACCGCTCTGGGAATGACGATAGAATGCATATTTTTCCATGATCCATTGGTAGATATTGTTGAGCGTAAGCTTCTCCTCCTCGCTCGAAAAAATGGCCTGTGCGATCATCGTGGCGTAACTGTATGGGGGCTTCAAATCCTTAGCTAAATCTTGGCTGTAGTCGATCTCTTCGGTGCTCTCCATCATCATGCCGCGGTTGTAGAGCGGTGACTGCTTTGCCGCCTGTCCACCAACGGCGTCGGGGGAGTGGGGTGAAGGCGTCACCTGTCGCTTCAGGAATTGGGATGCCTTCCCACTCCCCGAGGGTGCCGTTACCGCATGAGATCTGCTGCTATGTCGGGTGTGGGTGTTGTTGATGTTGCCGTTGCTGCTACTGTTCATATTGCTCTCCGAAAGGAGAGACATCCGACGCACAGGCTGGGATGGTTGTGAAGGGTGGGCGTGCTGCGAGGCGTCCCACGATAAGGGCTCTTCCCCATCACCCAACCGTTGAGCACGCTCGACAAAGCTTGGTTGGATGTTCGCCTTTTCCCCGGGGGTCACGAACATCATCTGGGTATTGGCGATCTCGATGATGTCGCCGCAGTTGAGAACGGAGTCAAAGCCCCGTTTCAATACCAGATTGTTCAGGCGTACGCCATTGCGGCCGTTGATGCGGATGCGCCAAACACCCGAACCCTCGCCATCGAAGAAGATCTCGGCGTGCAGCCTCGACACGAACTTGCTGGGACCCAGATCGACGTGCACCTCGGGAAGGGCCCGGGCAGCGATTGTCACAGGACTTGACTGCTCATCGATTTTCTGCTCGCGGTCTGGTGGCCGTCCGATGTTGACATGCAGTGTCTTGATATAGTAGGTCCAATCCCTACCAGCAATCTTTGCATATGCCCGGATGCTCTGCTTGGTCTCCGTTTTCGTGTTCGAATGGTCCCTCGGCGCGTTTATTTCTTCGCGAGATACACTAAGAGACGAGATGACAGAGTCGACTAGATCCTGGTTTGCCGATAGCTCGTTCTCGACCGAAGAGTCGTCGGCTTCATCCGCAGAGGCCGGATCGGGAGTCTTGACCTGTCGAGGCGGCGTGGAGGGGTGATGCTCGACCTATTAAGATACCCATAGGGCGTTAGCAGATGGTCCAAGGCTTCCCGTGAACCGCATCACGTCACGAGAATGATCCTTTTCTTTCGAGCCTCGTGGATTTCGCCATCACCCCTCGGCTGCAGAAGCAAACAAAACGATCAGACGGACCTTGCGTTTCTTGATGGAGGGCCGACTGGGTGAAGAATCCGGGTCCTCCACATCGGAAGTCTCCTGTAACAGGAAATCCTTACGGCGTGTACGACGCCTGCCAGACAGAGGCATGGCTGGATTGTGCTGGGTGACTCGGCTGATCCCCTGGCGAGGATGGGATGGGTCTTTTCTGCCGCCGCGCGTGGTCCTCCTTCTATTCTCCTCCTTCTCCCGTCTACCTATCTTTCGTCCTTCCTTCCAGATTGCTCACGATTTGGAGCTGCGTGGTGAGGTTGTGCTCGATGTTGTATGAAAAAGAACGGGTTGCGTTGCGCTGTTGATAAACCAAGTGAAGAACCTGGTTTGCGCGGAGGAAAAACAACCCACCTTTCTAGGTCCCACCGCCGCCGCCGCCGCCCGCAACCACCACGTTAAAAAACGGATTTTATGCAGTTTCTATCAAGGATGGATCAGATGGAGGGACTACTTGATAATTAATTATCATCCTATGTATGATTTGTACATATCCCGCTCAAAGGGCAACGATGACAACCCCCTTGTCAGCGATCCAACTTTGGACCAGCTGGAGCCAGACTTGGAATCTGGTGTTTTGAACCGGTCGAGACGAGATTTAGATGTCGCGCCTGTAGCTTCACATTGGTCCGTTCGATGCCACCTGATCCTCCGTAACGAGAGGGAAACAAAGGATCATCAGAGAAAGGGACATAATGGATAGAAAGAAGAAGAAAGAAAGAAAAAGGAAGAAAAAGAAAACAAAACATAAGACCGTTGTTAATCGGAAATATGTAGAATCATAAATAATAAAAATAAATAATGGAATCATTCCTGGCCCTCCTCCATCGAATGAATCCACACCGCCCCCATCAAGTACTCCTGCAGCTATCAAAGTACTTCCTAATCAATAAAATAATATGTGAAGAAAAAAATCAATAAAATCGAAAAAAAAAGAAAAAAAAATACTTAGTACATATAGTTAGTACATAGATAATTCATAGACCCAAAAGTCGACGCTTCTGATCACTCCCCACCTCTCGATGCTCGGAGTCGCTGTGTCGCAACATAGAATTGTCCAATGGAAGGCCGAGGGATATATGATAGAATAGATCCTATCAAGGGAGCCATAGCACCTGTCAATAATTCTTCTACTCGTAGGGTTTCCAGCTTGAAGCTTAGATATATATAAACAACGTCATAAATCGATGTGCTGAACTCAAGGGCGGAAGGGTTTTTTGGTTTTCTCAGGTATGAATCCTACCTAGTAGCTTAGTAGCTACTTCTACCCTAACTTATTACTGTGGTGTTACCTTAATGGACATTCTGATCGAGGCTTAAGTTGATGAATATCAGAGATCGCTATATACAAACCGATAGAATATCATAGGTAGGATCTTATAAAAGTGTTCGCAGTTCTTAATCCCGCCCATGATATAAAGATTCCGTTTTTTTTCTTTTTTTCCAGACTGAAGGCCCGGATCTATGAGATGAAATATGTATCCTACAGTCCTATCGGTTAGTGGATCAGGCCAATCATCATACTATCATATAATTAAATTTAACTAAGTCTTTTGGGGCTGTCACAGTATTTAGTCCCGCCACCTATGTAGGATATCTCTTTGCAGCTGCATACCAAATCTTCTTTTCAACAGCCCTGCCGCTCCGCAGTATGCAGGAGGGCCCGGCCTTTTCCGCCTACACCCCGTGACTAGTTAAGATTTGGCACTAAAGGCCGCAGTTGGCAGTCGGAATCAGCCTCGAAGTTGCCCCCATCTCCATACCAGAATGTCATATTCGAGAGTCTGCCGATGACCCCATGGCTGCAAAAACCCGTCGCAGAACATCGCAGCAGTTACGAGCAGCGAGAATTGAAGGTTCCCGACAGGATGAAGATGAAGACGAGGGATGAGTGAGAGCGGTAAGGAATTTATACCCTGAATCACATTCATGCCATCCCGCTGACCTCTGAATTGAACAGTGGTATTCTCTCTAATGTGACTGTTATCTTGCGAAACTAATGACTGATATCAGCTTTTCTCGCTAGACTTTATATGATGACTGGCTGACCACGAAACAACGACATTCTGAGAGAATACATGTTTCGGTCTTGGTCAGTTTGTGGGCATGATCGGCCAAAAACTGAATCGAAAACTGAGGCCTACCATCATCCCTGGGTTGACTGAACTTTTTAGACGAGCATTTCCCAGGATGAGTCCAATGACCGACATCGCGACCGGGATCAGTAGCACATTCAGCAGTAAGTAGAGCTACTTCAGTTTCTTCAGTGGCTCCAGTCCTGAAATGCTTCTTGCAAGAGACACCAGCCGATCGTCACAAGTAACTCCCAGAGAGGTTCAGAATACTCCTCTTTTCTTCACACTCAATGTTATCATTCTGTTCGGTGTTGATAACCGATATAATGAATGGGAATATAGATCATACCTTATCAGTCGATTATTGGTTCTAAAAACTAGGTCTCTTCCATCCAGGCCTTAGAATATTATCAGACACGGGTAAGGATAAGGCAGCCTGTGCCTACTATCATTAGTAGGACTCCCGAAGAAAGCTAACATTCCACCTAGAAGGATAACTCTGTGCCGGTAATGGCCCAATGCAGCATTCGACTGTTTCTTTTCGTCGATGAGAATGCATTGCTATCTAGTAATTGGCTCATCACCAAGGGATAACGACAAACTAGCCCTGATGACCGATGGCTTCCTCGATTTTAAAGCAAAGGGTTAATCCTGAAAACGAATGTGAGGCAGCGGATGCTGACTTTACCACTACACCACAATGGATGGCTTACCAAGTCATCCAGTCAGCGTACTATATGTCAGGGGCCTGACAACGAATTGGTCATATAGCAAACAGAGCAAACAGACCGAGAAATACTCCCCAAACCTCCAAGCATCCAAAAAGTTACCAGTGACCTCTTCAATCCAGACAAGCACAGGATCTCAGAGAGTTGTGATAGTATTCTCATCCCCACAACGACCTACATGTTCGACGCAAGCTTTCACAACAGCAACAATCTGAAACTATAAATCGGACTCCATAAATGTAAAACCCATCATTCTACCCATTTAATATAATGCGGAAACAATAAAGGAAGAACTCCCTTGTTCCGTGACCAAACATCGCGCTTGAAATTCGGTAACCTTTCTGAAGCACACCCCTCCAGGGGTTCCTATGATATATAAGGTGGTGTTGGGTATACCGAATTCCAAGGACCTAGGCGCCATATGATGATATAAAAAAGCGATACGCCCGCTTATATGTGACGTGATAGCATACATATCAGCAGAATGAACGCAGCGTTCAAGAAGACCTTGACAATTCAGAGACCTAATGCGCAAACACACTAGTATCGCTTCGAAGTAAATCGGTACCTAATCGATTACAAAGACCCAAAGAGTGATCAAAAGAGAGCTAGCCAATAATATGTGTAGATGTTCAAGATAAGGTAGGCTTTATAATAATAATAAATTGCTACTCCGATCGGCCTCTTAGCCACCCGGTCCATCTATCTATGTCTTATATACGCCCTCTATGGGTTCCGCTCTTGGTTTTCTGATATCCAAGCCAACGCTTGGCTCTGTCACCTGATTAGCTCGTTCGCGAGCCTAAACTGATCCAGTCTCCCACTCTCAACCACCACCTCACAAGCCTTTTGACCCCAGCCTGCCGGAAGTCTAGCCTGCCGTCCATTCGTATTCCTTCTCTCATCTCTTGGTACCTAGGGTAGTGGATTGTGACGTGCCTCGGGGTCTCCCTCTCGTAACCGCAAGGACACACTGTGCTCGTCACCTCCGGCACCCCC
>JAHQZX020000722.1:0-59724 GCA_019804575.2 Pseudotulostoma volvatum
GAACCAATTAAGCCTTGTACGGGAGTCACAGCAAGAACCATTGGAATCCCATGTATCCATGTCTTAAAACACCATTCGGATACTCGGCTCCCACTCTCTGCAGACCAATTCCATCAACATTGGCATCTTTATCCCAGTTATGAGCGTCACCCTGTGGATCCACGTCTATTGATCCTGGAGCCACGCGTTGTGCGAACCCGCGGCCGTCCAGTGAATTCCATTAATCGGCCTAGCCAGGCAGAGACAGGTACAGGTACTAGCATCCGGCGAGACCCATCAGTCTTTAAGGTAGTCTTATCGCGGTAATGGCCGCGGTCGGGGGAGCCGAACTTGAACCCAATCAGGAAGGGCCTTCTCAGCGGGGTGGTCAGCAGGGTGGTCGTGGCCGTAGTCGCGGTCGTTGTTCTAATGAGTGACACCTACTAGTTAGGTCCTAGCGACAAATTGCATGTTGTTAGATAAGCGGCTCAGAATTAAAGATACTATTAGGTTGTAAACAAAGCACAACTTCTTATAGCCGAGTGGTATTTAACACATGTAAAGAAATGTTAAGTAGAATAATGCGCAAGCAAGCTCCAGTCACTACTTCATAGACACTAAGCTTAGTTAAGTTAGAGGTGTGGCTATACCACCGCCCTATAAATAACCAACTCCATATACAACCCAATTAACTTGTCAAATAATGCTATCTATTAACAACGAATATATGAAGTTAAGACCGCTTACAATAAATCACTGGGGGTAACATCCAACGTAGAATGAATAGCGCGTCAATTGGCGTACTGTAGTAGTATGATACCCCAACTCCTTCATGTCATTGTGGTCGTTCAGACCGTTGTCAATCCCAGCTCCTTTCTCAGTCTTTCAATGACAATCTTTAATTCTTTTGGTGGTGAAGACCAGTCTTCCATCTTTAAAATTTCGGACGCTGTCTCAATGAACAAATAGTCCGCAACAGATAACCGAATCTGTATCATCTTAGTAGATATCATACCGCAACTTTTTTTTCCTCTAACACACCTTTGGATATGGATGAAGGAGCATGCTTATCAGCTTCTTAATGACATCAGTTTTAAGAGGCAGTATTCTGGTCAATGACGCATAGAGTTTGATAACAGCCTCTAGTCTTTGAAGATTCGATGACTTATAATGCGCCTTCTGAACTAGGACAAACAATTTACGCAAGCTATAACAAAGAGCGAAGGAGGAAAAAAAAAATTAGTAGATGCCTAGGCCTATCAATTTTTGTGCTGGGAAAGCATACCTGGTCTCAAAGACTGCTGCTAGTCGGGAGTAGTTATCGAGCAAGAAGCTGGACATGTCAATGGCGGGAATAGCGTAGCGGTCGTCTGGAAGGTTTCTCTCAAGGATAATAGTCAGATCTTCAATGAATCGACCCAGTGTTATCTTTTGCACTTCCTCATTTTGCATGCTGATATACTCTATTAAGGCCGAGCGTGATGCCCGAACCACGCCTTCTGATCCTACAGCTGCAGAAGTGGCGAGCCCTTGAATTAATGGTACACGGAGCCACTCTACATTCACTAATTTAAAAAGTTGTAGAAAATAGCTTGGTAATGATACCTGGCTGAAATGTTCATATCTCCTACAAATGGTTTGTTTATTATTGGGGTGACAGAATGGGTATTGACACTTACCTGTCTAAGGGAGGAAAATCGCTATTCGATTGCCAAATATTTTGTAAACATTGCCATGCTTCAAACCGAACTTTGTCGAGTTTCTCAGCCGCTAACCGACTAAGGCAACCAACAAAATTCTGCTTGTATTTTGACTGTAATGTCAATGGTTTCTTGTTGAGAATAATTTGGAGCGCCTGAATTGCCTCTATTCGTATGAAAGATCCTATATCTCCTCGTCGATCTGTGGAATAATCGTTTAAGAAACGGATGAGATTTTCAGCCATCGCGTTATCCAAATCACCTAAAGCCACTTAGGGTTGATGTTCTCAGTGATTCACAAAAACAGTAAAGTTGGGACGGACCGATGTGAGGCAGGACACCCGTTCTTAAGCATTTAACAGCTAAGATCCTCTTTTCAATCATTTCTTCCTCTGACGTACACCGGAGTAGCTCCGCCTCAACAAGCTTCCTCGGAGCGCTGCCTGGAGGGAGCCGGTGAAATACAGCGCCCAACGCAGAGATCTGACCCCGACCTGTGGCCGATTTCCAACTTGTATGAACGTTGTTTAGCCATCTTCGGATTGTTACTTCCTGCCTGTGAAGCGGCAAGAGTTTAAATAAATTTGAAGCAGCCTCAGATGATGCTTCAATCGAGATGTCCTCGCTTCGAAATACACAAAGCAAAAGAATGTCGAGGGTCTTCTCGAGCAGTGATTGAGGCGGTGTGGGTTCTGGTTTGCATGAAATTTCTGCATTCCAAATCGCGGCTTGGGAAAGAGAGGATATGAGCCGTGACCATCCTTCAACACCCAGTTCAGGGCGTGCAGCTTGGAGCGTAAGTTCGTCCTTACTAGGACCATAAGGTGAATTAAAAATCTCCCAGAATCTGGCAACATGAGCTATCACTTCTTCCGCTTCAATGAGGTCTTGAGATTCATTCTTTCCTTTGAGAGAACGTATACAAGCATCCACCGTAGTAGCTATAGCAAGTAAACAACCATGTCTCGTCTCAATATCGTTATGAAGAACGCTCGAGAGCTTTTCATATAGTCGTTGGAGGACTCTCCTGATTGTTACGTGAGATTCTTGAAGGCTTAGTTCACCTAATGCGATCGCAGCGGCCTTTCGAGACTCTGCATCCGGTGAGCCAATTCCTCTCCACGATAACAATGAGCTGGTAAGGGCGTCCCAGTAAATGCGCCCTAGAGCTGCCGCTCCCTTAGAAACATCAACCATTGCACGTGAGCGCCGCGCAACGGCATGATAATCTACGACCTGAACTATTGAAATGCCTTCAAGTATAGTATTTGGATGCCTCCCAATCAATTCCTGTAGAGCGGCAGACGCACCTCGCCGGATATTCCCTGACGGGTCTACGCACGCCGCACATACAAGCTCAATAGCGAGCGACTGTACCACACTGATTGGTTTCTCTGATGGAGATTTTATGCATTGGATGTCAAGAGCTTGAAGTTCTATCGTTGTATATTTCCGTGACAATGCCCAGATACCGAAGCACGAGGCGTCCCGTACCCCAGTGCCGACTGAACTTCCTGTTGAAGATCGCTGTTCGAAGCTCAATCCAAGCACCAGAGATCGTAGAATCTCTGGGAGTTGATGAGGTGGTGGCGCTCTGCGAAAGAGAAGGTGAGCCAGCGTGAGCACTAAGCCTTGCCATCGCTGGGGATCAACGGCACTCGAATTACGTTCTAGCGATTCCATATCAGGTCTTTGTGCTTCAAAACCAGTCACTGGGGTGCCGTCTGGCTTTTGATAGAGAATGTCCTCATCTAAGGAACTGATAACTGTCTCGATAACCTCAGAAGCCATGTGAGGATCCAGCCTCAGGGTCACAATACTGAGCGCTTTACTTGCGCTAAGCCGCACCTGAGTGTCCTTGTCCGCTAAAGACACCAGGAAGTAATCTATAGAATCTTCCAAAACAGACGAAATTTTATAATCAGGAAATGGGACCTGCTCTCTTATGTCAATAGACACGACCAGCACTGCCATTGAGCGTAGGATCTTGATAATTATCTTTCGGGCTAATGAGGAGGAGCGAATGTACTCGAATTCCTTGGAATCACCTTGCACAATACGGAGGGTCTGATCAAATATTGATATTGCCAAAGGAGCCAGGTCCTCCACTAGACCAGATGTTCCTAGCCGCGAGAGGAATGACAAAATCCCTATGAAACCATAAATAGAGGGCGGCTCTACTACTGGTTGTGGCTCCATGAAAGAGAAAGAGAAGCGATTGAGGATGTGCAAAAGCCCAAGTCGTTGCATGTCTGGCCGAAGAACGAGCCTCGCAAGCAGTGCGGTGGCGGCTTCCCTTTCTTTCCCTGGGCCGACAATGTAATGTAGAGATAGGGAAAGAATGCAACGGGCGATTTTCGGCAATCTCGAAGGGAGAGACTCAAGCACCGAAAGATTGTCATACGGTATATGAATGTTATCGGATGATATCGAAGCCAGGTCAAACGGAGCCAGCAGGAGATGCGACAGCCACATCAGCATCACATAACGCTCCTCCCAGGCGAGTGGCTTCACGTTAGTCCGGCCCGGTCTCTCCATGGATTCATCGGTAGCGATTCCATCCCACTCTATAAATGCACTAGCCAGAAGCTCAAGACATTTTGGGTCACTGTTTAAGAATCGGCTAATGACCTTAACACCGCGGACCTTGCAAAAGACATACACAATCTTACAAATTGCCCTAGGTAGAGGATAAATGGTAGCTGGATTGTGCAAGGGGCCTATGCCGGCAAAGTATTGCTCTCGATGCTTTGTCAGATATGCGAGAAAAGCATCGACCAGAGGGGCCAAGAAGGTTTGGAGATGAGGGTCTAGCAGCTGAGGCCATTCTTGAAAGGGCTCCAGCTGGATATGGAATGGCGGAAGTCAGTATTGGTTCATTTGAATTTGTTCAAGTGAAATTGGCGGGGCGGTCTCACGAGGCCTATGAGTTTGGTTGTCTTTGAGTGCTGTGCCCATCGGTGCGGAACTCGGGCATTCCGGCCATTTTCCGGTTTCGACTTCCAGAGAAGGGCTGGGAGTTTTGCCCGGAATTCCCTTAAAAGGTCTCCAGATGCCCGTTGGAGTTTTGTATCTCGATCGTCCGGGGCATCCATGCCAGCATTGTTGTTTGTCCTCCGACCTGTCCGAGATATGATATGTATCTTAGGTATACTAATATATGATATTCTTCTATGTCAATCAAACCTCGCGAGTCTTGTAAATTATTATGTAGTATGTGAGTTAATATAATAAGCAACACACTATTATAATAATGACCATTAGACTACATACAACAGTCAAAGAACCCTCGAGGAAAGACTTAATGCATACATCAGTTAAGAGTTAAAAGTAAGGTGGGTTGTTGAGAAGCCTGTAAATCACATGCCCCAGTCGGAATTGAAATGGACGGTACGTACCCTCATGCAAGTTTACCTTTATGGGTAAAGAATGCTTCTTATCAACCAACTGATTAATGTGCCTATGTGAAATGAATAGGATCCATATCATAAACAAACTTCGCCTTTTCTATTCGTTTCTCATATATAGTTTTATATTCATATATCAGAAACGAAATTGGGAGTCTTTCGGTGCACCCAAGGAAGCAATGATATTAAATTTCAAAAAACGAGAAGGCCATCCTGCCTTTTTTCTTTTCTTTGTCAAATCTTGACAACAGAATGGAACACCTTAAAATGCTTCCAAGCAGGTACATAGGATCACATAGGATCATATGGTAGTTGGGTATCTACCTACCTACCCAATTATTATAGTGCAATACAAGTACATGTACGTTTTTATAAACATAATCATTTTAAGTTATCCACAGGCTATGTATGAATATGTAGTGTATCATCATCCGTCCGAATCTCCTGTAATGTACCTTCCAGCTGTTGTTTGTATCATGTATCATAGGAGGTATCATAGTGATGTCCGGTGATACATTCCCCTCACGATGTAACTTTTTTTTATTAATAAACCTGACCGTTGCATTGAAAGCAGATTAGTCATCCCCCTAATACGACACCGCCGCTGCTAAAAATCTCTTCACTTAATCTTTGACACTTATAACTTATACTGGTATTCATATGATATGATAGTTAGTTCCCTTTCTAGAGAAGAAATCTCATGATAATAATAGTCTTATGTATTTACAAATCTGATAATTTAGTACTAGTGTATGTACAGGCCATGATTCGACGAATCGATGTACATACATTAGGTACAATAAATGGTTCATTCAAAGAGCTGATTCGTGCTGCAGCCCATTCTGCCTTGTCACCTTCGCTTCAGGCAGTGGGAAGTGGGATGTACATGACATGATGTACACACACATACTAAACTCATAATCATCTCATTCGGCTGCTCAGGAAGGATGTACATGCTTAATACTAGTAATCTTACTATAGGTCTTAACCCCTACACGTAGAATGTTTATCTAGGATAGTTCAGACCGGTTTGGTATGATAATGTGGTGTGATATGTGGTATCTATCATATGATATAGATACATCTGTAGCAGCTGGGAAGAAATAGTTTTGTGTTGTTGTTGTTATTGTTGTTGTTGCCACCCCAAAAAGCCCGGCCACACTTTTTGACAACAGACCTCCCCCCCACCATTGTTAGTATTTGCGGCCTTCTCGTTCCCCCTCCTTATGTATGTATGTAGAACAAACAACCCACCAACTTTGTGACTCTGACCATCACCGGTTCCTGCCCCGGCAGAAGGCAAGCGCCCCGCATTTTGAAACATCCTTCACCTTGGCTCTGCTAATAATCCTACTAGACAGACCCCCCTTTACATCCGAAGTATTGCCACACCCGGATTGAGGGGCGGTGCATTCAGGGCGCATCTGCAGACAACCGAACCATTTTCACCAACCCTTTCGGTGCCGTCTTTAGGGTCCCTCACTATTCGATGAAGCTGTCAGCCTTGATCGTAAGTTGCCAAGGAGCCACGGATATACATATAGCGTATCTATCTCACCTCTTGCCCACATGGCTGACGGATATTCACTTGGAAAGCCTTTGTGAAAAGCATAAATCGCCTTCCTGTCGTCAACCAGAACCTGTGATAACATATCACAATTCCCCATTGGAGACTATCTAGGAGCCCAGAGTCATACCTGCACCTCAGTTTCTACGAGAGATCCGTCAAGATGGATGACGACGAGCTCATTAACACCGTCTTCCGAAAGATCGAGAGGGAAAAAGCTCTCATAAACGCCGCCACAAACATGAGACAGTCGACTAATAACCCTCTCGTTCAGCAGCGAGTCGATGCGAATATTCGTGATGGCCGAAAGAACATTGCCTACCTAGAAGAGAAAATGAGGGAACTCCAGCTTCGAAAAACGGGCCAAGAAGGTGGCGGTGGTCGTTCCCCCCATGCGACTTCTCCCACCGAAAATCGACGCTCTGGCGTTGTTCCGCACCCACCACCAAAAGAATTTTCAGGTGATTACGGAGATCCTGGCCCCGGTGGATATAATCCGGGGGGAGCAGGTCTAGGCCTGGCAAATACGCCTTACGCAGATGGCCGGCCCTTCACTGCCCCGAAAGTGAGACCGAACTACAGCAAGCTTGGTATGTTTCATAGCCGTATCCAGATTGACGATTTCCGTAGAAGCAAGGCGGAGATTAACAGATTATATGTGATTCTCTAGACCTGATCAAATATGATACCCCCTACCTAGGCCCAAAAATCCAGCTCATGCTGTCGCAGCTAGAATTTAAGCTCAGTGTTGAGAAACAATACAAAGCAGGAATTGAAAAAATGGTCCGTCTCTATCAAGACGAGGGTGACCGAAAGAGTCGTGCCGACGCTGAAGGCCGGCGCATCGAGAGTAATCAAAAAATCCAGTTGTTGAAACAAGCTTTGAAGAGATATGAAGACCTTCATGTCGACATCGAAAGTTCTACTGACCATGGGGATGGTAAGTCCGTTTCATCTTTCACCCATGGGAGAGCTGACCTCGTTATTGCCCCAGTGTGGCTGATTGGCTGCAGATGACAGCCTAAATACCCCGAACATGCGCAAGCCGCTCACCGGCCATTTGAGTATGCGGATTCATGCCGTTAGCGATGTTGATCATGCAGCTAGTTCTCGGTTTTCTAAAGGTCCGGAGACTTTTGTGATTGTTAAAGTTGAGGACGCTATAAAAGCCCGAACTAAGGCAACACGAATAGATAGATGGCCTGAAGAGACTTTTAATATCGATATTGACAAGGCCAATGAAATGGAGCTAACCGTATATGACAAATCTGGAGACAGGCCAACGCCTATCGGCATGCAATGGATACGAATTTCTGATATTGCAGAGGAGATGCGCCGTAAAAAGATTGAAAGCGAAATTAACGCGTCGGGCTGGGTGTCAGCCGATAAAATGAATCATGGGGGGGTTTCTGGGCGTCAGGATACCAACACGAGTATGAGCTCTTCACTTTCGTATCCTGGTGGGCCCCACCCTGGACCTCAAGCACAGAGCTACGAGAACCCCCCTGGGGCTGCTCCTTCTGGCCCGGTCATGATTGATTCTTGGTTTGCACTTGAGCCAGCTGGCAGGATTCACCTTACGATGAGTTTCGGTAAGCTTACTCTGATCCATTCTTTCGCAAAGTTTTTATTGATATAGCATGCAGCCAAGCAACTGAAGGATCGACGACCCTTTGATATCGGGCTAAATCGCCAAGGAGCAGTCCGTCAGAAAAAAGAAGAAGTGCACGAAAAGCAGGGACATAAATTTGTTACACAACAATATTACAACATTATGCGCTGTGCACTTTGTGGGGATTTCTTGAAGTATGCTGCCGGCATGCAATGTGCCGACTGCAAGTATACATGCCATCGTAAATGCTATCCTAAGGTCGTCACAAAATGTATCAGTAAGGCGAATTATGAGACTGATCCAGACGAGGAGAAAATCAACCACCGTATCCCGCATCGATTCGAATCGTTTGCTAATATTTCTGCTAATTGGTGCTGTCACTGCGGATATCTACTTCCGTTCGGTCGAAAGAATGCCAAAAAATGTTCAGGTACTGACCTAAAACTCAACATGAGATCCATGGTTGAGCGTATGCATTATTGAAGGACGCTCAAGAACTGACATATATTTAGAATGTGGTCTTACTTGTCATACTCAATGCGCTCATCTAGTGCCCGATTTCTGCGGTATGTCCATGGAGGCAGCTAATCAAATTTTGGAGACTATCATTAGGACAAGGAATTATAACAAGACGCCCTCTGTTGGATCCGGGTTGAGCGGCCGCACGCTTCGCCCAACTGGTCCGTCACAACCCCCTCAAGATGTGATTCCTTCTTCTATGCCACAGAAGCATGCAGGCTCGAATTATGGCGCACCACCAAGGCAACCCTCCGCTGAAGCCGTGAGTGCTGCACATAGCTCCTACATGACCCCACAGGCAGCTCCGCTTCCACAGCAGCAACCATACCCTATGAGAACGTCGTCTTCATCCAATACCGCTGCCCAGGCAGCAGCTGTTGCAACTGGAGTGCATACGCCTCCGCAAGCACAAGGTATGTACCGCATTCACTAATAAATCAAATCGTAACGCGGGTGAACTAATACATGCCATGTAGATATGAATCGCCCGACGCAACTTCAGCAACCATCATATGCTCCTTATAATCCAGCCGCTTACGCGGAATTTCCCACCCAGCCAGTTCCCCATGCTCAGGCGGTCCAGAATATCGGACCACCGTATATTATGCCCCAGCAGCAACCCATCGTTCCCCAGCCAGCTCCCACTCAAGTAAAGGAGCAGCCGTCGCAACGAGGACAGAGAATTGGGCTTGATCATTTCAATTTCCTTGCAGTCCTTGGAAAAGGTAATTTCGGGAAGGTCATGCTCGCAGAAACGAAGACTACCAAAAAGCTTTATGCTATTAAGGTTCTTAAAAAGGAATTTATTATTGAGAACGACGAAGTCGAGAGCACTAAGTCTGAGAAACGCGTATTTTTAATTGCAAACAAAGAGCGTCACCCATTCCTACTTAACCTACATGCCTGTTTCCAGACCGAAACCCGTGTGTACTTTGTTATGGAATATATCAGCGGCGGCGACTTGATGCTACATATTCAACGCGGGCAATTCGGCTTGAAACGTGCACTGTAAGTTGCTTACCAAAGTTTTCACTACTAGAATCAATGAAGACTGAGTCAATCTCAGGTTTTACGCTGCGGAAGTGTGCTTGGCGTTGAAATATTTTCATGAAAATGGCGTCATCTATCGTGATCTGAAACTTGACAACATCCTCCTTACCTTAGATGGTCATATTAAGATAGCCGATTATGGTCTCTGCAAGGAAGAAATGTGGTATGGGTGCACTACAAGCACATTTTGCGGAACCCCCGAGTTCATGGCGCCGGAAGTAGGTAAAACACTACTCCAGTCCAGGCACCTATTGTTGGTTAACTCGGGTATACAGATCCTCTTGGATAAGAAATACGGTCGCGCTGTCGATTGGTGGGCGTTTGGAGTGCTCATTTATCAGATGCTCCTCCAACAGTCTCCATTTCGCGGTGAGGATGAGGACGAAATATATGATGCTATCCTTGCCGATGAGGCTCTATATCCAATTCACATGCCTCGCGATTCCGTTTCCATCTTGCAAAAGCTGCTCACCCGTGAACCAGAACTACGACTTGGCTCAGGTCCGACCGATGCCCAGGAAATAATGTCTCATGCTTTCTTCAGGAATATCAACTGGGATGATGTTTACCACAAGCGGATTGCGCCACCTTTCCTGCCAACCATAAGCAACCCAACAGACACAAGCAACTTCGATCAAGAATTTACTAGTGTTACCCCAGTTCTAACTCCTGTGCAGTCAGGTAAGTTATTTGTGTCAAGTTCTTTCTTCCTCATGTGCTAATTTGTTAATTTCCGTCTACTTGTAGTCCTTTCTCAGGCAATGCAAGAGGAATTCCGTGGCTTTTCTTACACCGCAGACTTTGTCTAATTCTTATGTTGAGACAAATTCTGAAATCAAATTAAGTCCGTTCACTCCAGCAGTCCTACGTACAAAGCTGGACTGGGCCAATCTTCAGGCAACGCAAAAGTTTGACTGCAATTATGGGCTGCAATCCTTCCTCTCCTTTTACCATTTATTGCCTTCATTCTCTTCCTTTCTTCCCCTCTCCGACTTGTATGCCTCGTGCCTTCCCTGGCCCCCCTCGTTTTTGGAACATATACTATACCCTAAGTCTCGGAAATTTCGTGAGCGGTACCATTACCGCTTGTAGCAAATCTACATATCAACATTCTTAAGCCGGTAAAATGCCTGAATTGCACCCCCAAACATTTCGTTCCTCTTTATGCTATCATTTTGTCCCCAGCGCACACCTTTTTTTTTTTCTGTCTCTTCTGAGCCAATTTTCTATTTTCTCACTTTTTCCTTTCGCCATTTTCTTTCCCCACATTTTTATTTTTATTCTTTTCTTTTCTCCTTAATATATGGTTGATGATTTCCACTGCGTGATGGGTTATATCCCCTCTGGATGACAGAGATCATGGGAGGAGCATATACAAATGTATAACTGAATGGGTGTCGGCGGAGTGTCCATATCTACCAAGCGGGTTCTAATCCTTCCCGCAGAGGGTTCCTTTGCGACACAAAAACCGCCGGCGCTATCGTTGCCGGGCCTGCTGAATAATTTCTCTCTAAAAAGCGCTGTTCCCATGTGGAATATCAGCTATGCAAATTTATAGTGTCGTTTGTTTCTGAATCGTCTGATGACGCCCCCAAAGTTTTCGCAAGGCCTGATGGCAGAACATACAAGACAGCAGCTTTAAATTTGTTTATATATCCAAGACACTTGCGTCCACTCCCAAGCTACTCTTTCGGGTGACTTTTATTTTGTCAGTGATGCTGGTTTGTGAGGAGCTCCCAAAAGAGCTGGAAACTACATTGCGGTAGGTGCTCAAGTAGTAATATTTCAAACAAAACACAATTAGCCATATCATACATAGATTACGATCCATGTACTGATGTCAGGATAATATGTTTAGGATCCTCCGCTGGTGTTCTTGATATCTTTTCATTAGGAAAATTTCCTTTCTCAATAAGTGTAAATATTGGCTTAAATACTCTGTATTATTCCTATTCAAGTTGTCACTACCCAGCAAACCGTCAAATTAAGTCAGAGAGCCCGAACCCGCCTAAAGCATCTGCATTGTATTTCCAGCAAAAGTTCGACATCGCGTGCGACATTAAGATTCCTCCACAATGCCTTCGAGAATCGGCTGATCCTTGTTTCTGTTTGGCAGGAGGCTGGCTTCGGAACATTGAATGTTCTCTATTGTCAAGGCAGTACCCAGACACTCACAGACGAGCGCACTCACCCATCCCTGGAGTGAAGTTCAGGGAAAGATCTTCCCCAGTCAACGAAAGAGAATCATGAATGCACACCATTTGGTTCGTGCGGATGATGATTACTAACTATGGCTTCGAAACAATACAAGTCGCCAAAACCCCGGGATTTCAGGCATAAGTATGATCACCTACGTAGAAAGCAAGGTAGGACGGAATTTCTATTATGCTATTATTATGGTACTAGTTCAAGGTGAGCTGCAAGCATATAGAGAATCAAGTTCGGCCAGGTTCACCGTTCAGCAGCCACTGCTATCTATCGAACACACCTCTCTTTTCTGGCAGCAGTAATCGAAATCGCAACCTAGATGTTATATTATGTTAGTATGCCTGATCAGCTTCCAACCTAATTTGTATGGATCAATCCTCGCTTCAATAACTAACTATAGGTATCATATGGATGGATCATTACGAATCCGGAATCTAGCCACTCATTCAACTAATAAATCTACCAGTCGACGTCCTGTTCCCCGTAGGCTCCTTATATCGCTTACTACAAGGATCGTTAAGAGACGCGTAGAATAGTAATATATCTGTAGTAGAAGTAGCAATCTATAGCTTTGTTATACATACTCGCTGTCGGGGCCTAGTCTGTTGCAACCACCATGACGCAAACTTCGAGCTAAGCCACTCGTTCCTCCATCTTCTTGCCCTAGTCAGTACCATCCAGCTCTCCCCGCCCTCTCGTGCTAGGCTCGTCCCCTCCTTTGCCAACAAATCCACCCTCTCGTTCCCTAACACAGACGTATGTCCTGGGACCAATACCGCTCGGCCTACGCCATGGCACCAGCTGCAGAGCAGCTTTCGAATTTTGTCGACCGTTAGCTATGATGAGCCAACCGTGCTTTCCCTGGAGTAGACCCTATCGACCACACTCCTATTGTCGAAGCATAGCCACAGGTTCGTGCTGCCTTGGGGTACGTGGTTCACTGCTGCTTTAAGGGCCTCCAGGGCCGCCTCGGCTTCCGCCTCCACAACCTCTATCCACTGACCACAGTTCCTACGGCTCTCGGACAACAGCGTATCTCCCTGATACATCGCCAACCCGGGGCCTGCACTTCCTGCTTTGTTTCTTGAGCCGTCCGAGTATTCCTAACACCCTCCGCTCTGCGTGCTCTCTGGCTTCCGCTTCCTTGTCGAGTGGCTTATTGAGAGGCGGTAGGGGCCAAGGCCCAGTCTATCTGAGGTATCGTGCTGGCAGGATCGACTCAGGCAGCATCTTAAGAATCCAGTCTACCTTGCCGTCAAAGCGGAAGAAGCGTAAGATATGCGTCGGGTCAAGCCGGGCCACCCGAATCGCTTCGCCGTACAACATGTCATCCAGTACATACTCCATAGGTGGGATGCCCGTGGCCTGTGCAAGCAGGTGGTACGGGGTTGTACAAAAACACTGGGAGTGCAGTCCTTATGGTCCCCCTAACAACCTTGTCTAGTGCAGCAGTCGAGGTCGCTACTCGCCTTCCCCTGGGGTTGGCCGCCAGGGCCGGTAGCTGTAGGTCAGAATAGGGATGACGCAGGCCCTAACTCCCATAAGCAGCGAGCTTACTGGCTCCCCCTTGTAACAGCCGGCCAGAATTTTCATCCCATTGACGACCTTCTTCGTCGCACGTCCGAAAGTTGCTTAACATGTTGCTTAAACGTCAGTTTTCTATCGAAGAATTCTCGAGCCATCAAAGAGCATCACCGGCTTTTATAGCCTCCAGCAGGGACCCGTCAGGTAATCTAATGCCCAAATTATTTGCAACCCTCTTCCGCATGATGTGGATAAGGTCTGCCTTCTTCCAGTCTAGGTCAGGCCCATTCCTGTTACACAAATCCTGTGAGCAGCTCCCGAACCTAGCATCCATTATCATGTTGACTAGCGCAGTACATGTAAATATGTAAGTAACCCCTGAGGCGGGAGTCGGACCAGACTCACGCTGTAGGAAGGCGACATTATCATCCGGTACCCGGCCAGTGGCCACGATAGCCCCGTCGTCTGCGTACTCTCGCAAGTACAGGCCCCTATAGTATAACGGGGTCATGAAAAGCATGTATGAGATAGGCGATACCGGGGAGCGGTAGCTCTTCTCCCGTATGTCCATCTAACGTTAAGTCTACCCTTCGCCCAGTGAGGAGCGATTGCACCCACCTACAGACTTTGGTAGGCCAGCCCTAGTCCACTAGCCCCTTTATCATCCTGTTAGGGTTAACCGCATCGAACGCCCCTTTGACATCGAGGATGGTGAGGGACACTGTTTCCTTTTTGTTGTAAACAACATTTTCTATTTCGTCTGTCGGGTTGAGGAGTAGATCTGTGCCGGACCCCCCAGGTGTGGCGCAAACGTATTACCCCCCCCCCCCCGTTTGACAAATTCGCATGCAAGCCTTACAGCAATTACCCTCTCGAGACCTTTTCCGAGAGTCGGCAAAGGTGAGAATAGCCGGTAAGACCTTGGATCTGACTTGTCCCTTTTTCCGGGCTTTGGGACCGAGAACAGGTTGGCCCTCTTGAGTGCTGCTGGTTTTCCTTGCAGCCTGCCAGCGTCGCACTAACTAACCAGGACCGTAGAACTTTCTGAGAGATGTCCTGAATCTTTCCCACTCCGCGATGTTAGCTTGGAACAGCTGGTCGATGAAAGCGGCCCCAGCTACTCCCCTTCCACAGACTGTTTATCTTTCTGCCCATCTCTGGGCTCCCCTTCGCCCACGTTGCATTCGCTGAGCGTCTCGTTGTTCCCAGCTTTGTCTATTGCCTCGGCTGCAGCACCTCCTTCAGCCTGGCTATCCCTGGGCAGTTTTCCACTACCGTCGCCAGGCGCGTAGAGTCAAGTGCGCTTATGGGAATCAAGTGAGCTTGGTAGCCGGCAGTACGATTCAGCCGCGGAAAGATAGTGCCACTGGCACTACGATAAATTGATAATTCATGATGACTTGCGACTCAGTGGATAATTCTTGAAAGATAAATTGAGGTCATGCCAGGCCAGGTGCGGATTAGAATTTGTCTGTCTGTGTTTAGTTGTCCAAAATCCGAAGGGCGGTCTTCGACTTGTAGTGGTCAAGATCATCAGTTTCAGTTTCAACTTCAGAAGGATGACTCAAGACGGCACCCAGACCTCTCACGCCCAAAAGAATACAATGAAAAGATCCCATTTTCGATAATGTTTCGATAAGGATATTGATCTGCACTAGCAGTCTCAGTCAATTGCCGAATTCTTGGAGATAAATCAGTTTCGACTTCATCAAATTGGCGGTAGTTTTCTTACCGTGTTATGAACAATTACTGCAAAGAACTGGGTGATCCTTGGCATGAGGAAGAAATTTGCTATCGACTCTAAGATCAAGGAGGAGATTTCTGTCGGGAGAACACTTTAGCTTCATTTCAACCTCTACCTTTACCTCTCGGTATTGAAGAAGCAGGCAGAGGTATCAAGAAGGCAAGTCGGAAGCTCGATAATCACAATTACGATAACATCGCTCATAACGAACACGATTTAATGCCGTCTTCAGACCGCCCAAGATCATCTCATAGGAGAAACAATGGAGAGCGATGGTACCATCTTATTTTGAATCTTGCCCAAGTTAATGTCTCTGAATACCAATGCAGTGATAACGTCTCTAATACATGCGACTATGGTATGACACGACAAAAATCCCAGTGAACCACCGAAGATTATACCGACCGAGCCAGCCAAGGTTGTAACTTGAACTTCGAAGAGGCTCGATGGTTGCCACGGTGGTGTTTGTTCTCTAACAGTGTTTCTATGGCAACCTTATTAAGAAAAAGATTGACAGACCGGTCGAGCTGCATTTCGGGGGCAAGCTTTCACATCCTTTACAGCCTTCCTTCCGTCTTCTGTCACAACGAACACAGAACTGCTTTTGGGTGCACTGGCAACTCTCCTTCCTAAGCTCGCAGTTATCACAGTTGCGTTTTGGCGTGCATTTGCCACTGTGGACTTTTCGCTTCCGGCGGCCTTCGCATCTCGCACCCTTTGTGCAATTCCTGCGATTCTGCGCCTCAGAACAGTCGTTGCAGCGAGGCTGCGGGCACTCAAGCAACAGGCCTGCAGTTGGCCAAAGGCCTCGTTCTTCCAAGATTCTTTGGATCCCTTGCGGTATTCGGCTAAGAGTTCCTGTCACCGGATCCTCCCTTGTATAGAACATTTGTTGACGGTAATAATGTTGCCATCATTATACCACCCATCACGTAGGAGTGGCTGAGTTCCGCCTTCTCCCTTATTCATTTGTAACACACGCAGTGCATCACTAGCATAGACAGAATGGCTAGTGGCATTATCAAATAGAAAAAGCAACTGATATCCAGGATAAAGCGCCTCAGCGATGGGAAGCGCTTTATCTAACACTTGGTTAAGGAGTCTTGGCCCATCCCAATATCTATCTTCCTTTCCAAATTCAAACAAGACTGCGGCTTCGCGAGGAATTCCGGATGCCTCTAGCTCATTCTGACGTTCTTCGGAAAGAGAAAAGAGGTTAAGACGGGACCATGGCAAAAGAAAGTCCGACACCATAATCCCTTTCCCCTTTCCTTTCGGTCGAAGAAATGTACCATTCTGAGATACCCAAGCTTGGTGACGTCCATCATTCGCCGAGGAAATGCTCTCGTCATGTATAATCATGACAATAGGTCGTCGATTTGGTCCACCAACCTCGCAGTCCTCGGGGTATCGCTTCAGTTTCATCGTCCCATCTGAGTTAAACTCGACCATGTAGGGAGACATTTCTTTCATGGCCTGAAGGAATTGCTTGCGGTATTGGATCACATGGCCATCGAGAAATACACCCTTCTTGACATCTTTCCAAGCGAAACCAAGCTTGTTCAGCCATCGACGTCCTGTTCTCGACGTTATTTTTATCCTCTTAGGCATTGGTATGCTGTCTATTGGCTTAATCAAGTCCGTGACTTCATGGACTGATGTGTCAATATCACGACGATATTCTCCGAGAAAGCCTTTAATAAACTGGGCAAGCTTATATGAATTAAGCGCTATACAACATTAGTCTTAAAGTCATCATGATAATATGCCATTTGATATAGACAACACCTACCTTCACCTTCGGAGATGGCAAAATCCCTCACTGCGCAAAGCACGCCCTCGTCCTCTAGCCAGCTTAAGCACGCCTTATGCTTTCCAGCCTTACTTTCAGTGATTCGGCGAAGCCCTAGCCATTCCCTTTCCCACCGTATGATCTTCTTACCAGTATGCTTGCCTTTCTTGAAATTTGCGGCGACTAGTGCTGCTATTGTACGCCGCCTGCCTAATTTCAAGGCATCCTTCTGCTGCTGCATATAGAAAAAGCTCATTACTATCAAATGTCGGCGATAGAAGTCGCTTGTTGTGGAAAGAATATGGCCGTATTTTTTGACCTGCTCTCTTGAGGATTTAAGCAGCTTTTCCAACTCCTCTAATGCAAGACGTCGCCCGGACTCTTCACTGGAGCGATTGGCCTCGTTTGCACTGGCAACTACTGGCGGGGTCATGGTTTGTGTGGCCTGGGTAGTTTCACCTCTATCCTTCTCCTATTGCTTTCTGAAGAGGCTGAGAATATTTGCGGTGTTGGCGCTTGCATTCTCGAGTTCGCGTTGCCGTCTTCGTTGGCGCTTTTTGGAAGACTTCGAAGAGCCGCTATAGGAGTTTCGCAGGTTGGACCCCTTCTCAGCTCCCCTGTGCCACTTCAATTCATTCGGAGCTACCTCAATTCGGCTCCTAGGATCAGCTATACTGGCCTCTAAACTTGACTGAATACTGCTAGTCTCTGATAGTTCAGAGCTTAGCTCAGCTACATTGTCAGTCTGGGGTAAAGGTTCTGACTAGGTAGGGTTTCTGTAATTGCATCTGCTAGTGCCGAGTTATCACTCAGCCTCCGAATTCTTTTCGTTTCAGTCTCGGAGTCCGGTTTCGATGATAGAATTGGCAACTTGCGTTTCGCATTGGCCAGGCGCTGAACCTGGCCCTGTCGTTTGCTAGAACGAGGCATGTTAACAGTGTTATGGTAGTATTCTTGATTGGGTATACAAAATAAAGGATGGAATGGAATATTTGCAGGGATTATTGCAGGAAAATCCCTGAAATATTATTCTTTATGTCATCGAATTCATTATGTCACGGGACACGTACCGCTATGTGGCCCGTGCACTCATGTGATGGTCATCCGGCAGAATCTCGCTACGCGTACGCATATACGCCCCGTCAAGGAACTAGCTATAGCAGGCTTAGCTTGCGAGCCTCACTTGATTAACTTATTTGTTGAACCTTTGCCAACACTTAATCAGCTCACGTATGTACATGTACATGCACTAACCTATATATGAGTATGTACACATGCGAAGTCACACCAATTTACCTTAGCACTGCGTCCATGTTGTTGTTGCATTGTTTTACGTGCCGAAAGGCTGCATAGGACGGTATTACTAGTAATGTATATGTATAAGTTAGTACATAGGGCACTATTTGGCGCCGGAGGTAAATGCCCCCGAGATTCTGAGCAAACCCGAAAAGGAAGCGAAAAAAAACAAATTAAGACCAGCCCGTCGTTGTTGTCGCCCCTTGACAGGGACTTGGCCAGGTGAGTCATTCCCTATGCATAGTGATGAGCTTCATAACAAACCTCTTGCTCAGTCGGAAACCTTTCTGGTGTGGAAGAAGTGGAGTGGGGCAAAGCTTAAGCCTCGAAACGTTGAAGTGGTAGGAAAGCTTTCGAACTGGATTTCACACGATTTCATCACGTCTGACCAGGGGCTGGAAGAGCTTTTGCAGAAGATTGGTAATATGGATATGGATTCTGATTTGTTTCATTACCGTATTAGAAAATAACTGCCATAATGTGTCGTGGGAGTCAAGGCGGGCACCTGGTCGTGTAAATTAGGGTAGTAACTACTAATAAAACTATACCACCTCCCGGAATCGCCAACGTTTGCCTTCGCCGATAAATTCTGGGTGCATCTCACACGTCACGTATATTATCTACATCCAGACTCAATCCGATCTCCTTTGGCAGGTGTCACCATGGTTCGGACACCTATATCATTGTTTTATCGTCCTCCGTCGCCTGCTTCTCCCTCTTCCCACCAGCCTTGCCCTGCCGCGAAACAGACTCACGTCATGGTCGCTTCTGGATCTTGTATGGCTGAAGTTCAAGTCGGAACGCTCAAGGTGCCGTGCCCTTGTCGACACGGGAGCTTTGATATAGTGATAGGCACAGGAACTGAACCAAAGTGCTACGTGTGTGATCATCTTCTTTCTAAACACCAGGCTGCCCCAAGTGCAGTTCAAGGTATGATCCCTCTCTTCTCTCTAGCGTAAAGGAACAGACTCTAGCACAGCTCAAGAGTCTTTGCCTCAGCCCTAAGATATATTTTCTATCCTTTTATTGATAGTGTATTTAATCATAGCCGATGAACATATTATAGGCCCCACGAGCACGCCTGAAGATCTGCGGATTGATGATCCTAATGTATCTCCACGTAAAGACACAGTCATTGCATTATGGAATAGGATCCAACAAGCTGGGGTTGTACATATTCGAGGGACTCCTGCTAGTGGGAAATCAACGCTGGCCTGTCTTCTTGATGAATATGTGGAAATGATTGACCCAAATCTAAAAGTATATAAATTCACTTGGCCCCCCCAATCCTCAACGTGGCTCCCATTCGAAGATGTTCTCAATGCCTTCACAAAACTATCACTACGTCAAGCTCAATGGCAAAAGTCGCGAATGCTACTCATTATCGATGAAGCGCAAGAGTCTTATAGATGTTTAAGTCTATGGAACGACTTGATCAAGGGTTTATCGCCGGCCAGTGGTCCCTTAATCGCTTTGTTTTCATCCTATGGATCACCTTCCGACAGGCCTCTCGGTAGCATTTACACCCCAACGCCCATTTATTTTCGACGGGATCAGCGGGTCTCCCTCTACCGCTCCGCCCAGAGTCCCGACCTTGCTCTATTATTTGGTCGTACTGAATTCAGCGATGTGGTGGCGCGAGTCTGCAAATCTTACAGCCAGCATGGTCCATCGTCAGCGTTAGTAGACTATGTGTGGGAGCTCACCAATAGACACGCAGCGGGAGTACGAGCTGTACTGGACGAATTGGCCCTTTCAGAGGCTAGTATCAATTGCATCCCAATTTTTATTTTCATCTGGCTAACCAAATTGCCAATATAGTCGTTGAGACCATTTCGAAAAGAATCTTCTGAAATTCCTCTTGATGCAGCGCTCGGTTTTCTTCAAAGCAATCATTTCGTTTCGAATATGATTAGCCATTCTCTTTTTAAGCGTGGAATTCCACCCAAAAAGGCCTTGCAGGACGACCCAAGCGTAGCACAGCTCTTTCGGGTGGCCGTTACATCCAGTAATTTAGAAGATAGTTGCGAGTCAACTCTGCCCTCAGAACCTGCTATACACAGGGGTGGCTTCAAGCAGAGCTATCAGAACATTGCCCACAGGGCATACCTATCTCAGATGCCAAGACAGTTTACATCTTCGCATCGAGACTGCATCAAAGGTATCGTTCTTAGTTAATCAGCTGCTATCATGATAAGCTAAACCCTTCAGATGCATGGAGTTTCTCCTAGCCGCTTCGGCTCCGCCATTTCCTTCACATTCGCGAGTTTAAGTCCCGTGGGTTAAAGTCCGATGGGCGGGAACTGGGTCACAGCGCGCTCCCGCGGCCAGTAGAGGCTAATTATAAAGATGAGTTCTTAAGGGCTTGCTACGACTTACTTGGAGATATATACCTTTTCTCAGAATGGTCGGGGAAGGAGAAAAGTGGTTGGGTAGACATCTTAGTCAAGTCTCAGAGATGGGCTATCGAATGTATTAGAGACGGAAGTAAGCTTGATGAGCATATTTCTAGGTTTGAGGAAGGTGGTAGGTACTACAACTGGATCCTCTCTGAGGAAATTCAGGAATACATTCTACTAGATTTTCGGAAGTCTTTGCCCCGGAAGACTAGAGGTATGTATTATCTATCTATCTCGCTGGATTTCAATGCTAACTATATAGATCTATCCTGGCTTTACTATATCGTGTTCTCCGATGACTACTCCTCTTATACAGTATATGATGCAGAAATCAAGCCTGTGGGGGGGGGAAGTTGCTTTGTTGGGGTAATTAGTTGAGCGTGGATTAGCCAAAATTCGAAGAAAGGAGAATGAGTTTACTATCATACATTAGCGGCCCAGGCCGAATTTCCTGATGAGTTGAGGCGCATGGGGCCGGTGCAGATTAAGCAGCCAATTAAAAATATGAGCAGAACAGGTTAGAATATTTACGTAAGATCCGGTGCGACATAAAAAAGGGAAGGCATATTCATGCCAGGGATATCGGGCTTCTTCCCATCTTTCACTTATGATCCATCATCTAGTACAGAGTAGGAGTGACCTCTTATGATGTGTAATAATATGGATCGCATTTGTTCCTTCTCTCACCTCGACTCGACTTGAACAGTAAGTAATCAAGGATTCACTCTAAAGGTCTAACTAGCTAGACAAGTCGAAAAGAAAAGAAAACCAAAGTAATAAGTTACAATAGGAAAAAGAAATGAGAGAAATAATCCGGATATCCGTCCTATGTTACGCGTACGGAAAGATTTCTATGATACGTACCACTAAGTAACAGAAAGAGAAAAAAGCTACAAAGGAAAGAATAGCCAGATTAAAACAAAAAAGGAAGAAGAAAGAAAAGACTAAAAGGCAATAATATTAACTGGTATTATTAATGGCTCCTCCAAAACGCAAAGTTCTCATCACCGCAGAAGAGACGTTAATTCCGCCCAACGAACTCTCGGAAACGCAACAGATCGCACGAGTTGTCAAAGCGACTGGCAACAATGTCTACCTGGTGGAGCTTCCCTCCTCCACTACCATTTCAATTGCTTCATCAACTATCCTGGTAGAATTGCCTTCCCGGTTCCGTTCAACTATTTGGATCAAGCGCGGATCATACGTCGTTATCGATACAGAAGCGTATAGAGAGCGAGAGAATAAACTCAGCGGAGAGGTTATCAATATCGTGCGAGATGAGAAGGCCTGGAGGAAGGCGGCTTTTTGGTAAGTTTTTTTCTTTTTTCTTTTCAACAGATGGCTTCTCCACCTCCTCTAGGGTTTCTTTTGTCCTTAATTTTTGATAGGCCAAAAGAATTTGTCAAGCAATCGCTATTACGGATGGAGGTCGACGATGAGGATTCTACGGTGGGAAAAATGCCTCCGTCGGACGAGTCGGATGTGGACGCGGTAGAAGTATAAACTGGGGCTGGACATGTCTGGCATAAGATAACAGTTTATTAAAGTTTCCTTGCATAGATCGTTGAACGGGTGCCTTGTTCAGGGCGGCTCCGGTGGGTGTTACTGCGAAAGCACTCTTTTTCATCGCAATTGGGAAAAGATCCCAGAGCATGACGTCTCTCCCAAACGCCAATTTCCTGCATGTAATTTTTTTAATCCACTTTTCCTTTCTACAGGTGTCTATTGCTAAATACACGCTTGTTATTTAATAAGACGCCAACTACCTGGATAGCAAGAGATATTACGACAGCTATTGAGCTCAAGTTCGTGCTGGGGTAGACGTTCCAAGCCCACTCTTGCATAGCCCACAGGGCATATATAAGGATCGGTTGCAACCCCGCTTGCCAAAGCAAGAAAGGGGTAGCCCAGGAGACGTAGGCAAAGAATTGATAATGAAGGCTCCTTGCGCATAGAAGCCCGACGGCTAGCGATGTGAGCAGCGTTGCCATCACAAATGAACTCGAGAGGCGCATCCCTGTTTGCTGGCCGTTAACCATTTTGCGAGCAAATACTGCGAGAGTCAATCCCGACGGCCGCAGCCAACATGTCGTCATGAAGAGTCCAAGAAGTGAAATGTGTACGACCAACAGAGACAAAGAGAATCCCCGAGATAGGAAGAGTTCCTCGCCAACAAATCTCCAATTGACCGTCCATTTGAACAGGAATTGCCTCGTCAGCTCGAAGGCTCGGGAGACATATCCGACAGGGTTTGCTTGAAGGAAGGGAATTGCGATATGAACCTGCGTGATTTATCCCATTAGTTATGGGAACATCTTGAATGTGACGATAAAAAGAGGAAGAGGGAGCAAATCACCTGTATCAGTATTGAAACAATTCCCAGCTTAATACATGCTCCGATACCTCCACTAAGGGCGACGATCATAGCAATGGCCGGTGCAATTAGCAGCAGTGACATCTTTATAGCGACTCCAACTGTCCATACCATAACCCCAGCCGCCAGATGTCTCTTCTGAAGGAGTAGGATGGCGGCCCACATGGCAAAAGCAGCAATCCCATCATTGAACATCCGCAACATATAGACGCTGTGAAGCCTCTTAGAAATAACGAGAAGCGGGAAGAGGTACGGGGGCGCCTGAGCCTGGCTATAGCAGGCCGCTACGGTCACCAGCGTCACCAAATACAAGGCCGCAAACAGAACTTGGCCGAGGACCAAGTTGCGACCGGCGTCGGTGATGGCGTGGAGGAAGGAGTAGATGTAGACATGAGCAGCGGGGTACACCAGCGGTCCCGTCGAGCCTTTCAACTTAGTATAGTCGCGCTCACCCGATTTATAGAGCGATACTTGCTGCATGTACGTTGTCCAGTCAATCTCGGTATCTGTCAAATAAGTGTACAGTTACACATCATGAACAAGGCAAACTCAGAGTTTCTCCGGGTTTCGATCTCAAGGTTTTCCCCTTTATAATATTGCCTTTCGGGAGGGATCGAGCTAGAAACTCACAAGGAATTTTCCAAATAATGAGGAAGCATAGACATGCATCTGCGAAGACCAGTAGTGGCACGATCCATCTTGAATGTTTTGGATTTGTTGCTATGTCGTAACTGAGTCTGTACAAATCAAGCATTGCTGTGAGGTTTGGCAAATGGAGCAGCGATGGGATAATAATTAAGTATTATAGTAGAGCCATGCTACTACTGATGTAGCTAAAAAATTAATTAAATTTATCAATGATGCTATAGTAGACATACAAAATCATGCTCAGCAGAAGTCTCAGCTCCTAAATAAGCCAAGCCAAGCCGGCTAGGTCGAAAGCTTGGCTTGATTTGGTAAAGTCAAGCCAAGTCAGCAAGCGCTTGGCCGCTTGAATGTAATACCAATGATATAAACGCTAAAAAGTAATTGAAGCCGAACGAGATGGCCAGGTAAACCCCCGTGCTCAGCAAGCTACTATGATATGTACGATTTTCATGTACAGACACCGCGGACGCCAAATACTCTACGCGATTAGATAGTTTAAGGGTAAATAATGTACAATTAGGGTAGGGATCTGTCAGAGCCGAAGAGTATTAATTAAAAACTTACAACGATACTAATAGACGTTAGGCCTAAATAAAAAATAATAACACTACAAACCTGAGTTCCTTAGATATTACCGCCAGCTCCCTTCTCTGATTAGTTAGGTCTTTTTCCTGGTCGTCCTGTAGAAACCATGTTTGCAGCGCCTCAAGCGCCTCGAAAAGATCTAAGGTAAACTTAGCGCTGCTGAACGAGCGTTCACGCTCAGATATTGAAATTGGAAGTGTATGGTCTAAAGCAAACAAACCAGGAGAGGCTGTTTCTGTTCCAACTCTCTCCAATCCTGTAACTTAAACACTTCGATAGTATCTCCAACATAGTATTGCGCAAATGTACACGTAGATGTTGACTTAGGACTTTACTGTATAAGATGCGTTTGTGTTAGTTCTTATCAAAGCCGTCCTTACCATCGCCCATGTTGTTTTTGCCACATATACAGTCGACTTCTGCTCCGTGCGCTTGCAAACCAAGCATTGCCAACATTTTGCCCCATCCCTAACTCCCTCTCTTTAACTCGATCCCAAGCTTCTGCACTCTCGACTTCTTCCCACCTCTTCCCTTGCGGGTTTTACGTACTATATTTTCACTTTCACATACTCGGTACCATCGATAGTAATGAAACAGTTTATGATTATGGTTATGATTGTCACTAGCTCTACCTTGGGTGGAAGATTGACTACCGTCTTCATCGTTGGTATCAATATTGAGATCACGCAAGAGGTAAACAGACGATATCTGCTGAGCTTGATGCCTGTCTAGGTATGCTGGCTCAGTGCCTATCTAGGTATAGCACGGCTCTAGTCAACACCATTAGCTCAAGCTTGATACTTCTGGTCAAAGGCTTGGTCGTCTTGCAAATTCAAGCCGAGCCAAGCCAAGCCAAGCCAGGCTTGGCTCATTCGGAGTCCTAAGTCAAGTCTCAACTATCATATCACACCATACTGTATGTAAGTAATATGTACTGAGATTATAGTGTAAACTACTATGGTGGTATTACATAATAAGATACAGTACATGTACTACTAGTAGTACTTAAATACGAGGTCTATGTAGAAATATGGTTCTGGACAAGCAGAAAGCATACCCTCAACAAGAACCGAACCTCTGCCCTAACAACCATTTAAATTAAGATTCGTTATCCGTAGAATTATTTTGATACCAGAAAATAAATTTTTACGGAAGACATTTTTCAATAGGATCAGCCAGCCTGTAAGTTTGACCACTTTGTATATATGAGAGGGCCCCACATACATGACAAATAAGGATTAGCGTGTTCACGTGACACCTGATATTACCAAATTTGAACATGTCAACCTTTTCCACCGTTACATACAACATGTTTAAGCTTAAAATACATAGAAGTTGAGAATACATGGTTCATATTATAATAGCGAAGTCATGTCAAACTTCCTTAGCTCAATATTTCTCTGCTTAGTCCAGTTACCATTCTTGATCAGTCTGGTTAACGGTACTATTTACGGGCCTTAATAGTACCATTTAGCAAACGGTACCGATAGTCGGTACTAATTAGTGTTTTATTCTTAGTGCGTACTAGTGGCCGGTATTTTACCCCATCAAAATTTTATATGTAGTGGTCCTAAATGGTACCGATTAACTAACTAGTACCGACTATCGGTACCGTTCACTAAATGGTACTATTAAGGCCCGTAAATAGTACCGTTAACCAGACTGTTCTTGATTAACTCCTCGGTCCCAGAACATTGATGCAGTTCCCATGGAGCGCTGACAGGGACCAGACCCAACATTACGGGCGGTGGGTCAAAATCCACCGATAAATGAAAAGCCTGTGATCTGAAAGAACGATCGAAAATAGCATCGAAATGCTGTTCGATCACCGACATGCTTCGTAGCCGCCGTCGGAGAGAGAAACTTAGGCCGCCAAACATTCTCCATCTACCCATGCGGTTTCCATTCTTGATGAAGGAGCCTTGTTAGCAGCGAAGGAATACATTTCTGATGCTGGAGATAGGAAGTTTGTTAGTAGCACTCCTTTGAGCAACAAGAATCTCATTATATTGTGTGTATCGCAGGAATCGCGCGCAGAGGCCTCTCGAAAGCCGCATCAGAGTATCTACGGGCACAAGAGGAGAGTCGCGACGGAGGCCAAATGAGGCCACCGTGGAGGCCGTAGGACGGATGGGAATACAGGACTCAGTAGATCAAGATACGGTCAGAAAAAGGAAGGGGACTCGTGCTAGAGTTGCGTGCCGTTAGCTTCACCATGGCACCTGAGGTATAACTGACGTGAGGTTAGCAAAAGCGGCTATAAAGACGGCCATGAGAGACCTGATGTTCGATATTGGAACGAACTTCATTGACTGCCTTGACAGTTTGAAGCCCTATCTTGTGTAATTTGATGAACGTGGAGATATTAAAGATAAAGAGCATTCACATGGCTGTTTCCCTGGAAGCTTGACCCGGAGGCCATTCATAGTAATATGATGAATGTGTATTTTATGCAAGTGATGGTCATAAGCATGTGGATAAAAGATCAAACCCGGCCAAAGGGCAAAGGACGCGGTATCATGGTATCAGATTTCCTCCTACTGGATCGAATACTACCTGGGTGCTACAATCTCGAGGCTCTCCTGCACATTGTTCCAGAAGAAGCCTTATCGTTAATCCCCTCCAGGACTATCACTCCTCTCGCTCGGTGCCAACGTTGAATGGAAGCGTACAGGCAAGGATTGAAATATGGTACGGAGGAATTCAGCCTGTATTCGTTACATCATTGGATAAAGATAAGTAAAGAAAGTCAAGCCATGTTGGTAAATATATCTTATTGGCTTAATACAGACGCTAATTCTTGCATGGCTAGTTTTGCCTAGCATATGTAGAATACACATAAGTTATGGCCCGTATTCCCGTTATTTTACTGAGCATTCCCTAATTTTGATGTTGTTTGGTATTCTCTAGGTAGTCGTCATAATATATGATCTACTTAATCGAATAATGACTGTGGATAAATTTGTGAAAAGAAACTTTTAACAGTGGTCGAATTTGTTTTCCGGGTTTAGAGGACCGGAAGCGGGGAATGGATTTCGGGTTTAGCTCCAATACGACGATGGGCATTCCACCAGCCATAAACCGCTGTCCTCCGGACAACTGTTTGTGGGAAGGACCATTTTGTCAGAGACTTCGTTCACCCAGCGAGGGAACTGCGATCTTCTGCTTATGCCTACAAATATTAAACCTTCCCTCTTGGTGACACGAGCATGTGAGTTTAGAAACTAGAGATGACAACAGAGGTAGGTAGGCTACTACCTTAAGTGATCATGGGGGTTTAGCCTTGACCGTGTTCAAGATAGCCAAAGATGCCTCATCTATTCGGATCCGTAATAATCAGCGTCGCTCTCGGGCCCGACGGAAAGAATATATTCACGATCTGGAGCAGCGTTTGTCAAGATTTGAGCGACTCGGCGTTGAGGTAAACCGGGAGATTCAAGCTGCGGGCAGAAAGGTGGTCAAAGAGAATGCTTTGCTGAGATCGCTACTGGGATCCCATGGGGTAACTGAAACAGAAATTGAGGAGTATTTGAGAAACAGCTCTGTCCTGGGAACCTCTGACTGTTCAACAAGAATGTCACCGTCACTTACTTTGCGCTTACAACCAGCCCAGCCCACTCCACCTTATAAGAGGACAGTAAAACAGCATTCAGAAGGACGGAAAGATAAATCGAAGGCATCCGAGAGCATGGCTAGCTTGTCTCGCCCCTCACCGGATGACATACAACCCTATCATCCCTCTTACAGCAGTGATTTGGATAGGGGTGTGTCTGACCTGGGTCCTAGAGCTGAAGAAGCTCAATCAGAAGAACACCAACCTGGTGGCCGTCTTGATAGAAGCCAGTCCACGTCTTGTAAGGCCGCCGCAAAGATCATAGCAAGCATACGAGGTTATCTAGACATCCAGGATGTGCAGGTTGAGCTCGGTTGTTCTTCTACGTTAGACTGTATGGTTAAGAACACAACCATTTTTGAAGTGTTGGGCTCGTATCTATAATTGAATAGTCACTTAAATCAAATCATCCTGTTCTTTTTACTCCCGCTTTCCCCTCCTCTCATTTTTTTTTAAAAAAAAACCCACATATGTTCGCTAAGCACTACCTGCCTTGAGTGTTAGCCGGCTGGGCTTCGGCAGGTGAAATATCAATAGTAGAATTCTTCCTATCTACCTAGGTACTGCATGTATATAGTGAGTTAAAAGGGCTTACATTCCATGGATAAGAACATTATAAGTCATTATGATATGTAGGCTTAGAGAAAACGCTCTTAGGCCAATTATATCGTTGAGTGAGCTTTCCAGGTCCAGAGACCCCGTTTGGCGGCTATTCAACCTGTGTGTATTTGGTATATACAATATTTCACGGTTGACTTATGGTACTTACGGTTTGTAACTTTTCCGCCGAGATGTTCGGTATCAACTTCCCATTAGTATTTTGTCTACTAAACATCTTATATCATATACAGGAGGAGACTGGCCTCATTATGGCACAATCCTGGGGCTGCAGGTATTTTTTGGGGTTTCGGGGTTTAAACACCTCTCCATGTAAATTCGCAAGAGAAGATTGCGTGATTACAATCAAAATCAAGCTTGTCAAATTGATAACAACTCACTATCGAAAAATTTACGCGGCCATACTCGGTAATTGCAAAACAGGAGACTTCAAAGAAGAGATGTAAAGGATATGGTACCCCTTGAATCTAGAGGCTTTATGACTGCCGTACCTAGGATCAGGATGCTATATACCGGGCTGAAAGCTAAGAAGTAATCCAGGACCCTCAAGGCTCAGTTCAAGGCTTTGACGGCATATATTTGATATGACCCTATTAGGATCATCAGCGGGTACTAAATCAGGCAAGCCCCTATACATACCTGCCCATTCATTGATGTCGATATCTTTGAGTCCAGTAGGTGGTATTTCAAGCTTATCATTCGCCTTCTGTTCACTACTATTGCAGCATGGGGGAGTCTCAACTTGAAGACGAGACTTAGCCGTCCCAGGTCCGCAGCAAGGATCATTGGTTCCATCCTTCCTTGCATTGCCGTAGACGTTTAAATCGTGCATATTGTCTGTAATCAAGATATCTAAGTGATAAGTTAGTAGTCCAAATTCCAGAATTTCGGTTTCATTTGTATGCTGGAGGGTGACCCTCACTGTTAAATCCTGCCTGCTGGAGGTACCTTTTGTAGCTTTCCACAGAGCTTGCCCCAGAAATGCAACCAGCATACAGGGCTATGTTGTTTAAGAGTTCTTTAGACAGCTCCTTCTTGGCTAGCGTATCACTAATAGCCAAGCGGCCTCCAGGCTTGAGTAAGCGGAACATTTCGTTGAACGCGAGGTGCTTTTCCCGTTCAGGGACTAAATTGACCACGCAATTGCTAATGATACAGTCTGCAGTTTGGCTCGGGAGAGCTATGTCTGTAATTGCAGATTCGATAAATAAGGTGTTTCCCGCGCCAATCTTTTCTTTATTTTTATTCGCTCTCTCAAGCATTTCCTGTGGTTTGAATTAGCTCCGGCGCAGATACAGTATTTGAATAAATAACTCATGCTTTATTCATATCCACCCCGATGACCTTTCCATTCAAACCAACTCCCTTCGCTGCAAGAAACACATCAAAGCCTGCGCCGCTGCCAAGATCAATAACAGTTTCACCCTATCTCTTCAGTCAGCACTCTCCCCCTTAGGGAAGCGCGGCAAATAAAATGGAGCGTGGCCGGCTATCACACACCTCTTTTAGTTTTGCCAACACCAAAGGGTTTCCACAACTCAGACCAAGGTTGGCATTCTGGGGGGTATTTGCCAATTCCTCTTCAGTATAACCAAAGGCCTTGGCTACCGTGTGCCCATACCCGCTATTGGAACTCTTAGCTGCTAGGCTATAGTGTTCCTGTACTTTTGCGTAGATTTGTTTAGAATCCATTGGAAGAGGCTTTGAAATACTTGAGGGGTCTTGCTGAATAAGTTTAATGAAAATGGGAAATGGAGAACCAATATTTAACTCCAAGTATATATAAGGAGAAAAAGGGCATGCTTCACAGGCTTTTTGCTACTGCATATTCTAGGACGGACAGTGGGGACATCTTAAGCCTGGGTAACAGCCCTCGATATCCCCGGTTAGAACGTTAGTAGTAGTGTGTGATCTAGAATTGTAAAATTCCACATTGAGGTATTTCTAGTGCTATATTTTAGGCCACAGAAGCCACGAGCACTCTCATCCTTATGAAGAATTAGGTGAGTACACTTTAAACCCTCAGTGTGCAACCTAGTCTGCCATTGAATGGCATGTTGGACACCTATAATACCAATCCGCATTCTGACCACAAGCCATCTGCATGATGCTCTTTTCAACATACACTTAATTCCTTCCAGCCCAGAAGCTGTGATCAACTACGTCGAAACATCATTAACATTAATATGGGACTACCCCACCATAAAATAGAGTATGTCACTCGTGAGAGTGGATTGGCTATGGTGGGGGCTCCTTAAAACTTAAAAAGACGACTCGCACGTACCGGAAGGTTTATTCAAATTACACGAGTGTCCGCTATACTATTTTAAGCCTCAGTCCTGGTTACCAGGTAAACCCTAGTGTGGTGACGGCCAGCACTAGTGCATTCCTCTTGTCTATGGGTGTAGGGTCCACCTCGGTATCCATATTAACAACCAACCATGTACTAATAATATTACCGTTCTCCAGGGATTGGTTTAGAAGCGAGAAACTTTATTTTCAGATTTGCTCCGCTTCAAGGAGTCCCCACCATGACTAGCCAATCCACTCTCGTGAGTGACATATTCTATCTCAAACTTACGTAGTGAAATTGCCAGAACATCGCTATTCCCATCTAGGTCTAGGACTGGACCACACATCCTTCTAATTGACTACAAACTTGAACCCCTCTTGCAATTGATTAACTACGGTACCACTATCGACACCTGGAATACTGTTTAAAGTATCTTAATTCTGATCGGGTATCTCGATTCTAATAAGATGATATTGTGACCAGAAGCCACCATTCAATATTCAAACACTGTAGTCATTGCATTGGGGATTCCATCATACTAACTGGCACTAAGTCGTTTACATATGTTTCGGATGAACGTTCCCACGTCCCACTGGGCCACTACGCTCGTTTAGATCAATCTAATGTTCTTGGCACACGTGATGCATGAGCTCGCTATGTAAATAATTCACCTATTTCCTTCCTCAGCTAATCTCTGGAGAGTACGTATGCTGTATGTACTATGTAGTACGTAATGCCATCATAGTATACCTATTCTACCTGTTATAATACGTATTTGCACTACTAGACTAAGCTTAGACAGCGAAGGTCTAGGAAGAAGCAATAAATTAACGCCTGCTACTGGAATTTAAAGCTGGGCATTGGTATGTGCCGGACACTATCCCAAACACTATCAGGGACTTTCACTGGAAGTTTGCAGCCCTTCAATTGCTGGTCTATCAACCACATACCAACGGTAAACTCCTCCCTCGATAACATGCCTACTCCGCTTCGATTCACCAAGTCCCATACTTGCTCTAGGACGTAAGACGGTAAGGGGCTGCGTGACCAAATATCGCGTACTACAAGATTCAAGACCATCTCGGAGGGTTCGATCACTCGACTTCCTGAATCCCCGTCAATGGTGGCGAGAACCTCGGGCGTGATCCACAAACCCTTGTTCGCCGCCCACACCCCTTCGTATCTCTTACGCTCTTGCTCAGTAACTTCCATCCTCCGTCTTTTTCGGTCCCCTTCGTGATGTTTGTGAAAATGATGACCAATGATGTGCCTTCGATTGAGTTCCTTTTCTGTCTCTGCTTCTCCGTCTGATACCGATCGATTACGTAGGGTATGTTTTAAACCCTTAGGCGGGCTCGGGGATTGATGTCTATCGCTTCCTTCTGGGTGGATATGTAAGAGCGAAGGAGACAGCCTCCTGCGACGCGGTGGTGGAGGCGGGGGCGGCGGTTGTCTTAGGGCTAGAGAGCGGGAAGATGCAAGTGACGACGCAATTATTGCGTCTGCCAAAGTCTTCTCATTGATCCCGGTAGTATCAGTGGCTGCCGAATGATTACCCCGAGGTTGAACGGAGGAACCAACGAGAACTGGTTCAGAATCAGCTGGTCGAATACCCTCAAAGCCGAGCATGCTATTCTCAACAACTACAGACGAATTTTTCCATGTAGTCATGGAGGGCACTCCTGACCGTGGTGGGAATTTTGGCTTCGAATCAGATGGAGCAGAAGAATCCTGTCTCAGCGCATATGGACGTAGGTTACTTTCAGTCATCTGACTATGACTACCAGCTTGTAAAGGGTTGAGGCTCCCGTGCGATATCAATAGCTTTTCGCGGCCGGAGACAACCTCAGATGAAGGCGTGTTATTCCTGGATACAGATTCAACCGCTTTAGTGGAGTTGACAAATTCTGTTGCCCGGCTGCAATTTTTGGCAGAATTAGGCTCACTAGAAGCATTCGCCTCGGCCTTAAGCCACTCATAGTTCACATCATCTAGAATATTTCCAGTTCGAAATTCTCGAGATATTATCCCGTGTACAGGCCTAGGAATTGGTGCTGGAAAGTCATGAGGTTGTTTAACATTGGTATTCTCCGTCCTTTCTCGGCAACGCTTGCCCTCTGTAGGCGTCATAACACTGTCGCTCTGTTCTAGGTGCCCTCGTTCAGAATTGGGAATGTTGGGATATTGAACGATGGTTTGGTCATCAGTTACGGGAGTCCCAATGCCCTGCGGAATCTGAGGTTTTGACAAGCGGGGCCTGGTCATTACTTCATTGTTGGGTGGATTTTCTGGGCTAAGGTTGCCCGAAAACCTTCGGATCTTATCCTTAACAGAGCCAGCTTCCAGTTGAACAGGCAAAGCTTCAGTAGAGGTCAGCGAGGGATCCTTCGCATGATAAGCCATAGCCGCCACTATTATTGCTTCGATGGCCGGACTGGAGATTTTGGGAACGAATTGTGTTCGAGAATATGTGTTGAACGCTACAGTGGCTCCCTGAAGGGCTATAGGGGTGCTATTGACATAATCACGGGGTCGCTGAAGGTAGGTGAGGTTCCGCATTCATGGAACTGTCCATTGACTAACCGCCCAATGGGCGAAGCATGAACAGTGAAGGAAAAAGTCGAATATCGGCGTGAGGAATGAGCTTCAGGAAAGGCGCTGGCTATAATCAGGACTACCTATTGAGTTTAATCTGAAAGTCGCCATTAACAAAAACGAGCTGGAGACCTAGGCCTATCATGGTTAGTACTGTTGTATGCGATAGTTAGTATTACTAATATGATATTAGGTATGATACTATAGTACTGAATCCGGCTCCATCACTTATCATGTTATATGGTGTCGGAACTCTATATCTAGCTTACATTTCTGGGAGAAAATCGTCATTTTCAAAATACGATTTCTCTACCTCACGAAACATCAGACTGCTTTAAATTGAAGTAAATCAATCCAATAACGAGATGAAGCGCTCAGAATTTGAGAATTGATCATGTAAGGTAGAGAAATTCACTATGAAAAAAAGTGACTTTTCAAAAATTTAGGCAGGCTCATGCTTTTCCTAAATAGGTAGTCTGCCTTTCCTAAACAGGAATTAGGCCCACTTGAGTCAATCAATAACAATGGATTATATACGATTACTAAGCGAAACAAATTGAGACAAATAATATAGAGTTCCGACACGCCAAGACAGTATTGCTCGCTGGATAGCCTCACGTGGCTGTCACGCGGCTTTTGTCCCCTGTTCTTTTACTTCCTCTTAGCGTTTGAGGAGCGTCTTCCGTCTCTATGGAGTCTACTATTTGTCTATTCGAGTATTGACCATGGTGGAGGGTCTCCTTGAGCTGAGCAGAGATGCCAGGGACTCTGCTGCTTCCAAAATCACAGTGGCACCACGCGCAGATGGAGCGAACATCAGTCTCTGAGTCGGATTTGTATTTAATCGTGAGTATTACGACTCTTGCCAGCTGGCCTTTCGCTCACCTCCATCCCTTTACAGTCAAGCGAGGATACCATCTATGAGCACGATATCCTCCGTGATCCTGGGAGCGTCAAGCCATGGCTTTCCTACATCGACGCCAAGCGGCAACAGGGCACGCCGTACGAACAAGCCTTTGTAAGATGTCCGGGTATCGATGACAAAAGCCTCATGCTAACGTGTATATCTAGATTATGGAGCGTGCCTGCAAGCAACTTCCAAGGTCTTATAAGCTATGGAAAATGGTTTGCATTACCAGCGGCTTTTACCCCCACGGATCCCAATGATGTATACTAATGATCTTTAGTACCTGGAGTTCCGGATGAAGCATCTTCGCGATCGTAACCCCGCTATTCATCGGGCGGACTATCAGAAAGTCAATGCACTCTTTGAGAGGGCAATCATTCTCCTCAATAAGATGCCGCGAGTCTGGGAGATGTATCTCTCGTTCCTTCTCCAACAACCACTCGTAACACAAACCCGCCGATCTTTCGATCGTGCACTTCGGGCACTCCCAATTACGCAGCATAACCGTATTTGGAAACTGTACAAAGCTTTCGCGCGTTCTGCTTCCGGTCACACCGCGGTCAAAATCTGGGGCCGATACATGCAAGTTCACCCAGAAAATGCTGAAGATTATATAGAGCTGCTTATTGATATGGGTCAATATACAGAGGCTGTCAAGAGATATATTGATATCCTCGACAATCCCAAGTTCCAGTCTAAGGAAGGCAAAAGCCATTTTCAGCTCTGGAGTGAGATGGTGGACTTGCTCGTCTCGAAAGCCAAGGAGATCGATACCAATGCACATGGTGGCACCAACGTGGACTCAATCATACGCAGCGGAATCGACCGATTCGCTGATCAGAGAGGGAAGCTGTGGGTTGGCCTTGCTACCTATTGGATTAGAAGAGGCAATTTTGAGAAGGCACGAGATGTTTTCGAGGAGGGGATCACCACGGTCATGACTGTACGAGATTTCACCCTGATATTTGACTCCTATGTTGAGTTTGAGGAATCAATCATTGGAAATCTTATGGATCAAGCGGCTATCCGCTCGGAAAAAGGAAAAATCAGTGAGGAGGCAGATTTCGATCTTGATCTGCGCATGCTAAGATTTGAACAACTGATGGATCGAAGGCCATTCTTAGTTAACGATGTTCTTCTGAGGCAAAATCCCCATAACGTCATCGAATGGGAGAAGAGAGTGGCTCTTTGGGGAGACAAAAAGGTTGATGTAGTTGCAACGTACACGGCTGCCATTGCTACGATTAACCCGAAGAAGGCTCATGGAAAGTACCACGAACTTTGGGTCAACTATGCAAAATTCTACGAAAGAGGTGGTGACCTGGAGACCGCTAGGGTCATCCTAGACAAAGCTGTGAAGGTTCCATTTAAGGCCGTGGCCGAACTGGCAGAAACATGGTGTGAGTGGGCCGAAATGGAGCTTCGAAATGAGAACTTCGATAGAGCTGTCGATGTCATGGCAAAAGCGACTCAAGCCCCCAAGAGATCCACTGTAGAATATTTCGATGACAGTCTGTCGCCGCAGCAGCGCGTTCACAAGAGCTGGAAGCTGTGGAGTTTCTATGTCGACCTTGTTGAAAGCGTTAGCACACTTGAAGCGACGAAGAAGATCTACGAGAGGATATTCGAATTGCGCATTGCTACGCCTCAAACTGTCGTTAATTATGCAAATCTCTTGGAAGAGAACAAGTACTTTGAAGAGTCATTCAAGGTTTACGAGCGCGGATTAGATCTTTTCAGTTATCCGGTCGCCTTTGAGCTTTGGAACCTCTATTTGACAAAGGCAGTTGATCGGAAGATCGGAATCGAGAGGCTGCGTGATTTATTCGAACAGGCCTTAGATGGATGCCCTCCTAAATTCGCCAAGGTTCTGTATCTCATGTATGGCAACCTTGAAGAGGAACGTGGTCTCGCACGGCATGCCATGAGAATCTATGAACGTGCCACTCGTGCCGTCTCCGACGAGGATAGGTTTGAAATGTTTAATTTCTATGTTACAAAATCTGCTTCAAACTTTGGATTAACGTCTACCCGGCCGATCTACGAGCGTGCTATCGCTGCTTTGCCCGACAAGGAAGCCAAAGATATGTGCCTTAAATTTGCGGAAATGGAGAGAAGACTCGGCGAGATCGACAGAGCCCGAGCTATATATGGTCATGCATCACAATTTTGTGACCCTCGGACAAACGCCGGTTTTTGGCAGAAGTGGGAGGCGTTTGAAGTGCAGCATGGGAATGAAGATACGTTCAAGGAGATGCTACGTATCAAGAGGAGCGTGCAGGCTCAATATAAGTATGTACCCAACTTTGAAACGGTGCGTCTGATAAGACACCTGGTTATCGTGCTAACGTATGAAAACTATAGCACTGATGTCAATTTCATCGCCTCTCAAGCTATCGCCCGTGCTCAGCAACGCGCTTTAGAGGGACAGGAAGAGCCAATTGGAGAAGGTAAAGAGCGCACAGATGCGATGGCGGCTCTCGAGCGTCAAGCCCGAGCTCCAATCGGCTTTATAGCCGCTAGTACCGGTCCTGAAGGCGGTGATCGCGGTGATCGCGGTTTGCCTGCTAATCAGAAACCGGCGCCTTCAGTTACCCTCAACCCTGATGCCATCAATCTTGATGATGACATGGATGCGGAGTAGGTTATTCTGAGTGTGATCCAAGACAGTGAAGTGAAATAAAATATGCCATGTTGTCAACTCGAAACTCTCTCCTTTCTCAACCATTTTCCTTTTGACATGTCCCGTGATTCATTTAACTCGTCACCTCAACTAGTTTTATTAGAGAATATTCCTCGTTCCTTTTCTATTTTTCCTTGTTTTTTTGTTCCCCGAACCGATGCATTGGCGTATACACGGCGTCTTCGCCCCCTTTGCTTATTTTTTGTATTCATTGATTTGCTCTGATATATCTCATCTTGCTTTCACAGAGTGGCCCAAAACTCAATTTTGACCAAAGAATCAGCTTCACTTTATTGTCCTTGTCTTTTCCTTACCCCCTTATTACATTTATTTTTCACCTAATCTTCCTTACCCCAGCTTTCGTAATGAAGACCTTGTAGCCAAAAGGGAAGAAAGGCAAGAGAAGAATCCCACTTTACGCTACCCTACTTAGTTTCGAATTGTAGGGAGAAAGAACGTTAAGTCATCACTTGAATGTATGCATTCTATTATTGTTGTTTTATACGAGCATAAGGCTCTGTAGTGTGAAAAAATGGCAACTGGATGCAAATGCATGTATCTCGTTATATCGAAAAAGTCATACTTTTGGATGCTCTAAAACCATTTTTTGAGATATCGTCATAGCGAACCGCTAAGTTAAAAGCGGTTAGCGTATGCATATTGGGAGCCTGGCTTACAACGGATGAACTCTTTTAGTGTCACAAATCTACCTAACAGACCCTAGGTCATAGGCAGTGTTATATTAGTCCTACATAATAGTTGCCAATCTTTCTTCACTATGCCTACAGGGTGTGAAGTATAGCGGAAAAAGTTTACTGTTTTATATATTTATTACCCATGATTTCCTCTGGTAACGTAGTAACGGAAATAAAGTAAAACCACAGCAAAATTACAGAGAAATAGGATTATATTAAATGGCAAAGAGAGATCAGTTGGAATGTGATTTCCGCCGCATGGTAGCGCTGTGGTTGTGAATGCATTAGTCACTATTCTGGTAACGTAAGGTTCTAGTATAGCATATCACATATTAAAAGAAAGCTGGGGGTATATACTATATTACATTTCATAACAGCACTTTGCATCGGGAATGTAGTATCTTACAGGTGTCCCTGAGTAGATAGGAATGAAGAGGAGACAAAAGGAACCTCATCAGCAGCTATCCTTTGTATAACTTGCTTATGCTGAGAAGACGATAGAAAAAGGCAACGAAACCCATGAAAATAAGAGCTTCAGAAACTTAGTCCATACCACTTGCACCAGTCGCCTGAGGCGTTGCTAGAGCCGGGATAGCAGGTGTCGTAACAGTGGTGCGCTTTTCGTCGATATCACTTTCTATGTTTTTTTCACGGTCCTGGCCAGAAGCTATTGATGGGCTATACAAGTGGGTTGGTACCGGCTCCGGCGCGTCGGGAAATAATTCCCCGAATAGATTTGGCAAAAACCGCTCCAGACGCTTGCGGGTTTCAATCCATATCTTCTCTTTGCTTGGATTCTGAGATGGCGGGGCTAGGTAACCGCCGTCGGCCATGACCAGGAGGATGTTTTTGAGACTTTCCGGAATTGCTTCTTCCTATGAAAACATATCGGTCAGCCTTAATCCATAATCTACGATTTGGATTATTGTTAGGATGAAAACGCGAGACGTACTAGGCTATCGCCCTGTCCGCTGTTCATCATCCTATCAAGGATATCTAGGATTTTCAGCCAGAGATCCAGCATTCGGTCGGCATCTGGCAGCTGATCCAAATACCGGAGGAAAATCTTGCAGACTACTGTCGCAGCTTGGACGCGGGTCTCACTCATTCCCATCGTGTCTGAATGATACACCTCGGGTTTTAACAACCGCAAGACGAGGGGGAAAAGTACTTCGTCAAAGATGGCCGTCCATTCTTTGTAATCCTTTGAAGTGAGTTCCAGTGATAGTAAGGAACGCTGAAGGGAGGATACCGCATGGTGCCTGATATCGCGGCATGGGTTGATGCATTGCATTGTCAGAGATTGAAAGATGGGAGACCAATACGCAGCCCAAGCTAACGAAGTTAATATAAATATCAATGGCAGGAATCTGTACAGCTGGAAGGCGGTCTTCACGAACCTTCGTTTCTCGCAAGATGCGACTGTTGAATGAGTGTAGGGACACGCTCAGCCATTTGGTGGATCATACTTATGGCTTTTGTCCCTCGGGTCACGGAATGATTATCATTGCTATACCTGTGAGCGCTAATGTAAACAGGGTATAGTTCAGCTATTAAGCGCACCTAGTTTTTTCTTGCTTAATCACCCTCTGCCGTCGAGCTAAAATATCTCTTTTCCGCTCTTCAATAGATCCAACGCTGCCTGCAGTGGCAAAGTCGTTAGCAAGACTTATAGCGGATTCATAGTTGTCAGCTGTAATGGTTGGCGGGCTGGAATCAACAATGATTTGAAGCAATTGAAACACCATAGCAGCGGATTCCTCATGCTGATGCAGTCTTTGCAATATTGACCAAAAATCTGGAGAGATAATGATCTCATTTCGCAAGGAGCTAGCGCTGCTAATGCATCGTGAGAGGCCCATGAGTATAGGCTGCGTTGAATTTTCTAGAATGTGCTGATCAAAGCTAGATATGCCATGTAGAATGACAGGGATACGAATGAAAGGTTGTTCCTCAATGGGGTTAGCTTCTAGGACCAGAGGAAGTCGGGAAACCTACATAGCTCATTCGCAATAGATTCATGATGTAGTAGATTACTCGAATTGTCATCAGAGGGTGGAGATTTCTGGCATCGCGGAGGAAACTCTGCAATGAAGTAGCGAGGTCCTCACCGAGAGCCTCAATGGTTTGCTGGTTCCGTAATACCAATATTGTAGCCAGCTCGAGGATATAGACCATGCCCGGATTATAGCTTAGCCCGCTTGTGTCGAATTTGCCACTCGACATCCTGGACGTGCTTGGTGTTGGTCGTTCAGACTTGACAACAATCACAGCCGGTGCAGACTCTTCGGGAAGCTCTGACAATAGAGACTCGACCAATGGCGTGAGCGACGGAAGTGGAAGCGACCTACAGGAGCAGTCAGAATAAGCGCAGATAAACCATAAATAAACAAATGTATACTTCATGTTCTCTAATACATCACTAATACTGCAGGCATTGACACAGTCGATGGTGCATAGTGTATTGTCAAGCTCTTCATCTGACGGTTCCGGGGGTTCATCTGCTGCATAGCTCGAAAGATAAGATGTGAAAGCTGATAGAATCCCAGTCTCTCCGCGAGAGTCACGTTCTACAACTTGGGAAGGCAGTTGGAGGGAGATAGAGGGAATATCCAGTTCGGTATTAAAGCCACCACCAAATGGTGGAATAAGGGAGTTGATAAATAAGTTTTTGAGAATCCGAATTATATGATGCCAGCTGCCTCGAACCACGTACTCCTTGCCAGCTAGGATGCGGAACAAAACCACCGTCGCAAGCTGTGCTCTGAAGTCTCTACCAAACTTCACAGCAAGCTCACTGACCATCACAGTCTTCTTCCCTGCCTGAACTTCGGTGTTCAAATTCGTGTTTGGTGGGGCATCGGTTGCGAGAGTGCTGATTGAAGATAAACAGTAGACAATACGGTCGAGTGCTTCGCTTAGGCCATATCTAGCAGCGATCTGGGCGCATTGATCAAATCCCATAACAACCCTGGAGTATACGGCATCATCGGATGCCGACATGAAGACGTAGGCGAGAGTCGCTACTATGGGTCTCCAGGTGGCCACGAACATTTCCGCGTCATAAATATTGGTGTCACAAATAACCAGGTTTCCAGAAGAAGAGCTTTTCATAAGTAGCTCCTTCCAGGCGTATTCGAACGCATGCTTATTTTCATGTTCATCCGGTAGAATGATTTCATTTTGTTTGATGGAGTCATAGATCTCTTGGAGAAACTCGGGCGCGAAATCGTTGCCACCGTTAACCCCTCTGAGGTTTTTCGCAAAGTCGGCGCATGTCATACGGTTCTGAGTTTTGACATTGGGGTTATAGAGATCCGTGTTTAACAGAATGATCCCGTACGTTAACACGAACATCGCATCCTTATCTACAATGCCTTTTGGCTGAGCCTTTAACACGTACTTCTCAGAGAAGACTGAAACTATTCGCTCGATCAAAGGAGCCTCACCCGGAAGGCGAAAAGATCCAAGGAGATCCCTAAGCGCTTCTACAACACTTTTTTCTGAGAAATCGAACAGATCAACAAAGGCATCTAGCAGACGTTCATTTGATCTCTTTGAGATGAATTCTCCAAGAACTCGCTTAGATATGCGCGCTGTTCCCTTGAGGAAACGTGCAACAGTAACGGGTTCGTCAGGGTTTTCAATGATGCCCTGGGATGCAAGATAACCGATGCCGGCTTTCGGGTCTTCGTTGAATTTAGCAGTGCCCCGAACGATGGCCTTTTTCTTCCTTCGCTGCTTCTTTAGCTGTTCACGATCAGGAAAGCCTTGGCCTTTGGGATCACTGTCGAGTCGATCGGCAACAAATTGAATATAGCCTAGAAGGGCATCGAGGCACAATGGAGGCACATTCGTCGTACTCCAAGTTGCAGAATCTGGGAAAGCATTACGGGAAAGCAGGCCGACCATATCTTCACACAAATCTGCTTGATCTACCTCACAATCATAGTTGACAAACAATTCGACCATGAAGCTTGGCATTCGTACTAACATTCCGATGCTCTCGACCATCGCCTCCCTGGCTTCTGGTTTCCTTGAACCCCCTTCCATCCCCAATTTCTGGCGATCCTTAACAGGAACTGGCGTCGATCTTCCACTTGTTGTTTGTGACGGTAGCGGTTTGACTAGCTTAGGCGCCTGCGGTACGCCTTCATAGAGAGAAGGGTCCATACCCGGTTCTTTCGGTATCTCCACTCGAGGATGTAGACATGCAACAAGGTACGATAAATACAATTCCTGTTGGAGTTTCAACACATTGCGGCATGTCGACAATAGGGTTCCGGTGACCCTCAAAGACCCATTTAGAATCGCGATGTTGTCCGAACGAACTAGTTGGAAAAGGTGGCGGCAAAGGTCATCTTCTGCTAATACCGCTAAACTAGGATGCCTCGCAATAGACGGGCCAGCTACTTCAAGGGCAACGTCAATAATCATCAATGCCATTATCCTCATTGTATCAGTATGTTGACGATTATGGGGGTCCAATAGATCAATCAAAACCCGAAATAGCTCTCGGATTGAGGGCAGCCCGTAGGGCTTGACCTCAGCCAAATCATCATGTGGATCGGGAGCGGAGTGCGTTCCATTATCATTGATTCCTGGGTCGAAAGCAGCCTCGCCGTTGGTGCCTTCTGGATCTTGGGGAACCGTATCCGAGCCCAAGGCAGATGGACGCTGGGAAGTAACAGAATCACCATCAATAGCCGGGTCCATTTTGAAATTGGGTGCCTCCCCGTCCATCTGTTTCTGCTCCGACAAATTGGAACTAGATAGTGCCTCTTCTATGTGGGAAAGCCTTGTGAAGATGACCTGACACATGTTGATCATAGCTATTTCAGCAGACCGGCGGAGCACCTCGGACAGACGGTTTTGGCAGCACATGCTGAGTCCAGTTTCCATCATCTCACAGACGCTTTCATCCCCCAGTAGCTCCCCTTCTGGCCGTGAAATTATGTTTTCCATTAGTTTAAGGATCCGTAACAGCACGATCTCGTCCGCTGCGGTATCACTAGCCTCGAACCGACAATGCGTGATAGCGGCGGATAGCAGCCGCATCGCCATTGACAGCCTTGGGGAATCCCAGTTGATGATGTTGTAGGCGAAGAATTTGGTAATCGCGATCAAGGCCAGGGAAGTGATGGGAGCAGACGTCGATGACGAACGGATCACTTGCAAGAACGGATGGAGTAGAGCTGGTGTGTCGAAGGTACGGATGTCCTTACAGTTCTTGAGATCATTTCGTAATCGCGTAAAGGCCGACATCAGAGGATTGTCTTGCATGCTCTTGCCCTTCTTTCCCCTCAAGCCCCATCGATTTGCCAGTGCATGGTCTCCATCCATTGTGGGTAGCCCCGTTGTGGAATGTCTCCCTTTCGAACCTCCCTTGGTTATGGTGGAAATGTTTCGCGGACTGGGCGGTACGGAAGGATCCTGTTCGTGAGCCTTGGAGATGCTGGTGCCACCGAGGATTGCCGCAACGGACGAGTGAGCCCATCGTGCATGTTTGCGCATGTAGGAGGTGACGGTAATACATTCTGTAGTCACCAAGGCCACTGGGTCCACAGATATAGAAATTGATGAAGTGGACATGATTCTAGGGAGATAGCAAGGGCAGCCACACTATCGGGGAAGAGGGGAACTTCGTAGAAATCTGTCTGAGTGGCATCTGGAGAATTTGTGCCAACTGAACAGTATCTCCAGAATTATCTGGAGACTTTGGTTCGTTTGCTTTTTTTTTTTACTGGGGGCGGTAGCTTCTAGCCTGTTTGGGTTTAGGTACTTAATTTTAACGTCTTTGGGGGCTTTTCAACGAGGTATCTTATAAGTCACTACAAGGTACAAGGTACTGTGTACTTACAACTCGAGAATCAGATCAGTCACCAACTCGATCACTTCTATCCGATAGATCATATGACAACGTCGAAATTAAAAATACCGAATAGACCAACGAGAACACAGGAGGTACCTTATTACGTGTATGCCAGGACTTCGGGGGTTTTACTGTCTTGTCCGGATGTCGCTTTTTTGTCCCAATTCTCAAGACATTAAAATTAAAATGACTTTGCCGTAGCTTGCTTTAACAATTATTATCCGAGCTTACAGTCGTGGCGGGAAGTCTCCGGGGGTCCCCCTTCGCCGGAAGAGGGCGACGCCTTTTTTTTTTCTTTTCAATTCCTTAATCTGTTTCCGGACTAGAGGTCGCTGTGTATACGCTTGGCTATAGACTTCACTGTCCACAGTCGTAATGTGGTATTTGCAAATATCAAAATATACCATAATAATAACATCAAAGCAGCTGTCCATTTCTAATATGAACATCCTTTGCTGTGTCTCTGGGAGTCATTCCTTTTGACTTTTTGAATCTTGATAGATTGAACGCGGATTCAAACATTAGCCCTCCCAATGTCTTCACTCGCGAAATAGCCACGTATGACAAGACAATCCCAAGGCAAACTCGGAATCATTGAGGTTGAGAACAGCCTGGGAAAGACTCATACCTTGGCTTTTATGTACCGTGATTGTATAACACAATCGTAGAGGAAACATGGTCCTAGTACAATCAACCCCTTCAAAGTTAGATTTGGCGGTGGCGGCGAAGATTGGCACCCATTGCGATCTTACTTGTCCAGGGCGTTAGGTATAGATGACCATACAGGAATAGTGTAGCTATTAAACTCCACCATTATTCCATAAGATTGATCAGGTGTAGTGTTCGCACCAGAAGATGTCTCTTACAGTACCCACAGAGCCATTCATTGAACCATTCTCACCCCAAAGACTCTTAGTGAGCGTTACCTTGGCACCTTTGCAAACACACAGAGTACCAGAGAGATTCTCGGCCTCACCTGAGGTAGCCACCGCAGCCCCTGAACCTACATGCTTCGCAGAGGTCCGCAAGACAGGAGAGTCAAGTTCCGCCAAACACTGATAGCTGTATGCGTCACTCGCTCTTTTTTGAAGCAGGTGCGTATAGGTGTATTAAAACTGGCAATCTCTTTAGGTGAGAGATCATCGGCGACACGACTGCTTAAGGTATTCCCAGCTGTTAGTGGAGATAGTCCCACCCCCTCGCAACTCAGACAGAGCCACCCTCAAAGCTGTAGCGGAAGCATCTTCCCCTAATTGCCCGATCTGTTGTTATGGCCGAATAGTGCAATCGAATTGATCGTATAGGATACAACCGGCGACAACTTCAACCCTAGAATAAGTAGAGGGAACCTTGCGGTAGAATGCCTCAGATCCTACGGGTGAGAGTTAAAGGAAGTCACCGCAGACAAGAACATTTATACCGCCAAATGGACGATCGATCCCGGGGAAGATTCCTCGGAACCACAGGTCGATCGAATGAAGCGTAGCCAGATCAACCATAGATTTCTCATCTATGATAAGATATCTTGTGTCCCTGAATCGAAGTTGAAGTACCATTAGGCTGGCTGACGGCAATTCTTTGAAAACAGACTTGACTGGAAGGTGCAAGAGACTATGCAAAGTGGAACCATTAATAGCGTAAGCGGCAACTCCCCTTGGGGCAGCTCGCTCCAAGGGGGTTTCACGATTATGCTGCCGAGCTATCTCTTGGAGCATTACGCTGATCTGCATAATAGTGTAGGTCTTACCGCTGCCAGCGACACCATCCACATTGAGCAACAGTTGACCGAGGTTTTGGCCTGCAAGTTCTTCGTGGTAATGGTCTACTACTTTATCAAAGAGCTTCCTCTGCTCAGGGTTCAGAGAATCAGGGTCCAAAACCATATCTCTTACGACTTGATCTGTAGGGAACTGACTCTTCATAGCGGCCAGCCAGTTGTTTAGAAACCTCATATAATCCCGCATGAGTGGTCTAGTCATACATCAAGTCAGATAGTTGAAGGCCTAGATCGTGATAGACGTCATCTTCATCGTGGCCAACCCGTGGATTTCTTTTAGCCAACAGCTCTGCGGCACCAATATCAGCTACCTCCCCTTCATTAGCTTGATTGAGATCAACCTCTTCTAGGTCTTCATCATCTTCAGGCTCATCAAATTCGTCAAAGCTATCGAGGAAGTCGCCATGCCAATGATTATCACGGCAGTGACGGTACGCCTCTTCCCGGCCGCCAGCAGATTGGCCGTCCATTCATAAAGTCTCGAGATCTGGCATGTCATAAAAAGGGCCAGCTGCCTGCGGGTTGTTTGAGTGGCGAGGATAGTAGCTGATACACCGAGGCTTGGCTCTAGGTCGTTTGGTACCAGTTTCAAAGTTATAATACCTTAGCCATTCCAACGAAGAAACGCTGTCCAAGAGGCTGCGATTAGGAGCTTCATAATCTATACGGTCTTCCTCTTCACGTCAGGACTCGTTGCCCGGGGACTCATCGCTCCGAGCTTTACTGACCTTGTCTCTAGCCGCTTGTCGCTTCTTCACATCAAAATTGAGAGCATCCTTTTTACGGTCCATGTACCGGTATACTTGGATCGAGTGATCTTAATGCCTTCTTCGTCCATCTCGACATAAGCCAGATGGTCTTCCTCTTTGCGGCAATCACTTTGCGGGAAGAAGTATGGAGCGGGATTTTAGAGAGGATATGATTGATTTCCTGTGCAGACCGGTCACGTCCTCCCAGAAGCCTGTTGAGGAATTTGGAGGCAAATGAGAGAGCGGGGAAGCGCTGATTCACATTCTTTAGGATCTAGATCTTCGTGTTAGTAGCTTCATGGCGAGTGGGTTTACGGATAGGATGCTACAGACCTGGCCCTGTATTTCCTTGTACGACTCCGACTTCTTTTCAGGCACTTGGCAATGTAATTGAGCACTCTTGTTTTGCTATTAGAAGGTTGAATGTCAACGTCTGCCATCCTAGTGTCATAATAGGCGCCGATCAATTCGCAGCTCTGCTGAATCGCTTGCAGATGCATCTTACTTGCTCTTTTCCCTATTGCCTGCGCAAGATCAAGGGTACGGTCCGCATGCGGCGTCGCTTTCTCTTTCCACGTCCATATCGGGATCATCCTGCCTGCTCTAAGGAGGTGAATGATAAAGGGTTTATGTTCTGCCCTCGGAGGAATCAGCAACTCTTGAACCCGGCGGCGCCTATTATGACATTAGGATGGCAGGCGAACATTGAGATTCAGCCTTCTAGTAAGAAACGCCATGGCCCAGAGCCTTTACGTATCAGAGAACTCATCAAGAGGCGTGCTTCTGACACTGGGAAATAGATGCCATTGGGTGATCTGGCTGGCTACTAGTGTTAGGCTGCTGGGGGTGTCTTTGGCCTATCTGGGTTTGAGCTCGATATGTACAATGTTGCTATGGGCTCATTGTTGCGTTGAGCATCACAAACTTGGGCCCGATGCCGGCGCTTGATAGCTGCAATCTCTGTTCTTCTTATTGCAGTTTCAGGGCCGTCCTGGCTGTTCTTTCCGGCCCTTAGAAAAATAGGGGCTGGATAACGCTATAGGAAAGCGGCGGAATGTCAGGTAAGGAAGCAGGGCTCCTGATAAGTCAAGCCAAGCCGGCTTGACCTCAATTTTGAATTTTAACCCATTTCTCCACATAAACGCTGCAAATTCCCGTATCAGGCGGAGCTGTATGAATATATGGTGTCTAGATACTCTAGCCTCATTGAAGCCGACGACATGGCGCTCCGGCTATAGTATATATATTATATACTAAGGCTCCCCATGAACCCAATACTCGGTTTTTAGACAGTTTGACATTCGATGTGAGGATAAGGCCCAGCGTGAACGGACCCATCATAGCCAAAAGGTTTTAGAATTTTAATTATTATAGCAGTACTAATAGATGCTGACCCTGGTGGATAAAAACAATGACGCTACACATTTGAGCTCCCTTCGTCAGTTTCGAAGATTTTAGAGATTACCTCAAGCTCCCCCGTCTGTCGCTACTCCGCGTTTGTCATGCCTTTTTCTTGGTCGTCTTGCGGAAATCATGCCCGCAGTGTCTCAAGCGCCTCAAAAAGATCTGGCTTCATGCACGATCGAAGCTGATTCAAGGTGAACTTGGCACTGCTGAACGAGCGTTCACATTCAGATATTGAAATTGGAAGTACATGGTCCAAAGCAAAATAGACTAAGAGAGGCTCTATTTTTTCCCGCTCTCGCCAACCATGCAACTTAAAGCCTTCGATGGCATCTCCAATACAGTATTGCGCAAATGTGTTGGCTTAGGACTTGATTGCATAAGGCTGCGTTTGTGCTCGTTCTCATCAAAGCTGTCATCATGGTCCTGGCGCTTTGGTAGCGCGACCAGTGCCTGCTGTAGCATAGACCCTTCTCGGGGGCTGGTTTTGCCATGCCTTCTCCTGTAGCTTTCACTGCTTTCTAACTATGCTCTTCACTCCAGGGATCCAGTTGCACTCCGATAGTTCGATCCATCTCTGTTCAAACCACTCATATTTAAGACTGGGATCCATGATTATCGCGGTATAGTAGGCAGGTGAAGTGTCTACAAGCTTGTAGCATTCATTAAGCTTGTCCTAGGCCGTCTCACAGCATATGAAGCCATTCGTAAACTGGGCTCTTACCAGCCATTGATTTAAACCGCTGACTGGCCTCATAAAAGTGCGAGATAAGCGTGTCGTCAATAGGGACCCAATCCTGCAGACCAACATCCCGCCGTTCGGATAGTTTGGTGTAGTGTAAAAGAGGCTTCAATACTGCGATAACCTCACTTACACCTTTCCATTCTTCAGGCTACAAGACATCTTCTCGCAAGTCATAGTCATCCTCGTCCAACTCCTCCTCAGGAGGCCAATTACCGCAATAGGCTTGGAGGCGCGCTCGATATTGCTCGGCACGTATTAGCATTAATAGGGTTGAGTTCCAGCGGGTTTTATTGTTAGCAAGGAGCTAGAGGGAAAGTTAGCAGATAAAGATAAGATAAACGAGACGAACGTTTACGTGCAAATCTCTTACCTTGAGCTGCCGTTCATCCTCCGTGTTCTCGACCGCCGCTAATAGTCGGGTTCCTCGATACGGCCCTAGTTGTCCCCGTATCGAGGAACCCGACTATTAGCAGGTGACAGCAAATCACCCATTGGAGGAAAAGGAGAGGGAGTTCATCTATTAATTTTCTACTAAATAGATGGCCGGCCGGTTGCGAAATGAAGCTGCTAGCGATTAGGGAATTTTCAGAAGGCTCTGTGCTGGAGTGCTCCTTTTGCTCTGGCCTGACAATATGCTTGTCTTTTTCGACTATTCCATGTTCATTCTTGAGGTGACGGAAAGAAGTGCTTGTCGCTTTTGCCACATATACAGTTGACTTCTGCTCCGTGCGCTTGCAGACCAGGCATTGCTAGCATTTTGCCCCATCCTCAACTCTCTTTAACTCGATCCCAAGCTTCCACACTCTTGATTTCCCCCACCAGCCCCCTTATTTTTTCGTGCTACGTTTTTCGCCTGCACGTATTCAGTACCATCAACAATGAGGCTGTTATGCCCATCATTATCACTATCGCTGGCTCCAGCTTGGGCGGAAGATTGACTATCGTCTTCATCATCGCTATCGATATTGAGATCGTGTAAGAGGTCATTAATGTCGTCGAGATCCATTAGCTAGGATATTTGCGGATATCGGCGGTTGGGGGATTGTGAGAGAATACAAACAAATCTTGTTTATTGTAGCTAGCTAGCATAAACTTGGAGAAGCGAAATACTAAAGTGGGAATGTGCAATAGTAGGGCCCAAGTCCTGAGCTAAATGATCGGCTTGATTCCTACAATACCTAGATATGGCTCATTCTTGATGCCTATCTAGATATAGTGCTGCCCTAGTCAACGCCAGCTTGGTCGGTCGGCTTGATGCCAATCTGGGGATAGCTCCACCCTGGTTCACGACGCTAGCTCGGCTCGATACCTATTTAAGTATAGTGGGGCTCTGGCCAAGTCTTGATATAAAGGAGACTATAAATACTTATACATTGGTTTGACAGTGAAGACAACGCTGTTAGTAGCTAGTCCCACGTTTGTTTTTTAGAAACTCTAGGAGAGATTTAGCAGCATTTCTTTTCCTCTATCTGGGACTGCTTAGGCTCAGGAATAATGTCAAGATCAAGAGCTTCAAGAGCTCGACGCTAGTGAAACGTCAACCAAAAGAAGTGACTAGGATTCAGGAAGTTATATACTTACCTTCGATGCTATTGGCTCGCATTTCTAATGGAAGGAAATCAGTTAGTAAGATGCGTCTAGAAGTGAACTTGACTCAAATGATTCCATGTAACTTTTATACGACATCCATCGCAGGTCTTGAAATTGCCACTAAACGCAAATACCTGTTTAAACTCTTTGCACGTACTACTTTTTTTTAATAAAGAAGCCATCTTAATTTTTTCTAATAAAAAAGAGATCTAAGAAACGCGTTTGACATTTTCCTTTTCTTATATCTACCCTCCCTAGCGCCGCGCCTCACTTGCATACGACACAGTAAGCCAACGTTCTTCCTGAATAAAAATTCATTCTTGTCGACTATTCCAATGAGTGGTCAACGCCATATTCAATTACGGGAATGACACCGGGTGCGTTTGATGCATATTGAGCAGTTTGTTGTATTTTGACACTTATCGCACCTGGGTTATGGACATTCTAGCAGTGAGCCTTTCTCGAGCCACAATCCCTGTTCCTCAAGAACGGCCCGAATCCCTTTCTATATCCGTTTCATTCCCCCATGGCTGCCAAGAGAATCTGGCTCGCTCTTTTCTTCGTCCTTGAAGGCCCATTTCCCCATATGCCGCGTAAAGCACCTTCTTTTCGGCAAATAGGAATGTAATTACTGTAGCGGTAGCTTATAATTATATAAGTTAATAATCGGTGCCTGACAGGATGTTAAAGATAAAGTAGCTCATACTTGGAACATCAGAGTCATCACCATCCAGCGCCCATTCTTCATCAGTATCCTCCTCAAATCCAAATAGGCTGTTTGCTTCCCCGTCTTCCAGAGATGCCTAGTCCGCCAATATTAACTCCAGACTACTTAAAGCTTCTTCGCCTTCCGGAGACACCTGGTCTTCCCTAACTTTAGGCTCCAAGGTTGGACACCGAACTGATGACTCCCCCGCTAACTGCACCGGTTGGGCCAGATGCCGTCTTTGCTTGCATGCGCGCACTATAGTTAAGCAGTGCGTCCGATCTTAATTGCCTAGAGATGGTATGGTTCCAACTAACAATAGAGAGCTTAATAGCACACTAGTCCAGGAATGGTAAAGCGCCAAGGGACAAGTGCTCGAAGCCACTAAAATTCTGTCTACCTTGTAATGCTTAGGTAATTTTATTCTAAAAAAGGTGCAGTATTGTAGCAGTGCCATTTATCTTTCCCTTCATACTTTTTATTTGTTGTTGGTCCCGGCTGGGGTACCACCGCTAAGATCATAGTATACCTAACTATAAGTGGTATGGTAGTACATACGATAGTAACTGCTGTCTGCTTTCGCAGCTGTAGCTGTGTTGGCGCCAGCTCCTCCACTCGTGCATCAATAAAAAAAAAAAAAAAACTTTTTAAATTTAATAATAAATGGCTTTGTTTACGGCAGTCATCCGTCGCGGCATTCATCCCATAATAACTCCCGCCCCGCCGCTTGGATCAATACGCGACTTGCTACCGCTCTTTATTATTATTATTATTGTGTTCTATAAGGCATCTTGTGGGAGTTATCAGAACGCGGAGAGAGGTTTTCCATTATTGCACGTGGTATTTTCGGTCACTCCTTCCAGACTCTCCTTTCCATTCCTATGTACCTCCTTCGACCTTCCGATCTAGGGATGATGAACTAATATTAAATGAACCCTAAGTCTCATCGCGTGAGCGACCAGAGCCCCGCTTTTGATGATCCGGGTTCCTTTAGTGTTTCCAGAATTGCAAAGCCACCAGAGCAGCGATCCAAGCATCATTGATCGTTGTTTTCAAGTCGGGACAGATGGAGCCCACTGCGCATTTTGTTGACTCCGCAGCCCCTGACATCCTGGAGTAAAGAAATCGCTACCGAGATCAACCTGGTTGGAAGCTACAACCCATGAACTCTTCGAGTTCGCCTTCTCGCAATTGAGTCAACTGGATCAGGAAGGCGCGTTGAGTCATGGCAACGGTCTCAAGCACCCTGTCAGACCTGCCTTTGGAGCAGCTTTCCTTGTACCATGCAGTCGATCCGCATCTATCGTCGGTCCTCATATTCCACGGTCCGGTCACGACTGCGAACGCCATTGTTAGCAGTTCGCGAATTCAGGCACACATATTCACCCAGGCCGGCTTTCAGAGTTATCCTCGAATCACAGTGTCTCCAGCCGCCCCGCTGTATGCCGCGGTCAACCACCTTCCGCGTGAGAAACAAGGGGATGAAGTCTACCGGGGCCTCGCCGTCAGTCTGCTGAAGTACTTCACTGACTTATCTGATCCAGTCAAAGAGCACCTGCTGCATGTGACCAAGTCAGGAAAGCCCTCTGGGAAGTTGTCCAAGATGTTCGAAGAAACCCAGGCCGCGGATCTAGCAAATCGCATGATAAAGGTAGAGTGTACCTCAGAAATCATCCGCGATCTACGGGATGCGTATCGGGAGCGGAAAGTCTCCTGGATCGACGTGGACGTCGTGCTTCCGGCAGGCACGATTGTTCCGCCGCAGCAAAATGATAGTCAGGACTCTGTTCCCGACGTCCTGGGTGACCACCACGGAGAGATCTGGTACGGCAAATATTCCCCTCTTATAAGATCCCTCGGTGATCCCATTTTCTTGCCAACTGCTCGCCTCAAACGAGCACCATCGCAACCAACCAACCTCAGCAAGTCCAGGCTCTTCCCCAAGAGCCAAAAGGAATCCCTACGCCTCGCGATGTGCGAAGTAGTGGACACTGAGGAAAGGTATGTCAGCAAACTTCACGACCTGGTATGTAATGTCATCAAAGAGTTCCAGGAAAAAGCTCGTACAAAACCTTTATCTAGCACGAGCCCGGATGAATCTGCTCTCATTGAACTCTTTCCTCCATGTTTGAACGAGATTCTTGAGGTCAACATGGGCTACCTTGAGGTAATCCGCCAGATTCTGGAAGAGACAGAGCAGGCTGCCATCGCAGACCTCGCAGAGGATACTGAGCTTCAATCTCCGGTTTCGGGTCGTGCCTCGTTGAAACAAGTACGAGACCCAATGGGATCCATAGCCTTCGCAACTGCTCTCTTGGAATGGTTTCCGCGATTCTCCAAACCTTACGCGGCGTACATGCGTGCACATACCGGATTTACCCAGATATTGAATGGATTTCTCAAAGACGACAAGTCCAGTTTCTCTAAGAGAGTATATGAGACAGGCGAGCAGAGGCTACGCTCTCTGTTGATGGAACCTGTTCAGCGGCTTCCACGATATAGCCTCTTGATTGACACCATGACAAGCAACCTGCCCTCTATTCACCCAGCCGTTAAGCCTTTCCTTAAAGCTCGAGATATCATCACCGATATCTGCTCGCTAGACAACCCCGCATCAACAGACCATTCAGAAGGCCTTGAAAGGTTGCTGAAGTTGGTTGATTCATGGCCATCATCGGTTGTGCCTACGGGTCGCTTGATTTCTGTGGCAGACGTCAACGAGATCCAACTGCCATACCGAATCGGCACACAGGGGTCAACATCTGGTTCAGGATTTATACTGATTTATAAGAACTGTTTGGTCCTGTTGTCTAAGGTTCGAGGCGCTAACGTCACGGCTCGTGGGCTGCTGGCTGAGATAGAGAAGCCGGCAACCCGCTTGACCGACCAGTCCTCAACGTTAAGAGAGCCGCTGGACCTCAAGTTCGTCCGAACATTCAACCTTGATAACCTACGCTGTATGCAGTCGTCATGTGGGCGGATTTTGTACTTCCTTCCTATCCTGAACGTTCATGAGATTCAACAGTCTAGACGAGAAACCCTGTATGCTTTGGAATTGTTGGGTATGTACGAGGGCCGCGCCACTCGACTGATAGAGGAGATCACCAAGGCTAGGATAGAAGGAAGGTTCTCTGAACAAGAACGGGAAAGTGGTAGATGGACTCTGAGAAGCCCTATGAGTACCATCGGCAGCCTTGGAATTTTGGCGTCTGTGTTCGAAGAGGATCACAATGACGCGATGAACCGAACCGGATCCTCAAGTATCAGAATTGTTTTTGAAACGCCGAAAACAATTCGAAAAAAAATATTGGACAGCTCCCCGCTAGAGGTGATTGTCTCAATTTCATTGGCGGACGGGGCTCAATACAGATTGGACATTGATTCTATGGTCGGATCGACCGCGACGGATATCGTTGGGGTAGATAATTTTATTCCTGTGCTCTCGAAAAGACGTAAGCTCTGAAGTCGATAACATCCCAAAGAAAGTAGGTCAGGACTGATCAATTGCGTGTAGTTTGCAATCTCCTTCACCCTCTAAATAACTCTCAGAATGGCCCCTTTGTCGAGCCCCTCGTTCATTCGAATTTCGAGATTCTCCGATATGTTACCAATCATCTTCTAGCACAAGCCAAAGTCCCACGGGGATTCCGTCCGCCTTCGCCCTCGAAACTTATTTCCACCTTCTGGGGTGGGGTTCAATCGAAAGAACATCTTTCTCCTTCTAAAGCGCCCAACCTAGTTCCTGTTCTTGGAGACATCCCGAAAATAGCGCCTTCAAAACCTCCCCCGACAGGACTAGCCGCATCTCCCTCTGCTACATTCTCTCATGATGAGACTGCAAGCAAGATACTGATTGTAGAGCCGAAACCGGCTGAACAAGATGACCGTCTTCGTTTTCTCGAGCAGACCTTCTCTACCTATGTTCTAGCTCTACGATCTAGGGGCGGGAATATCGTGGGCCGCACACTTCGTGCGAGACATAACACTGATAAAACGATTATCAATGAACTTTATAACACTCTACTTGAAGATCCCGGGAAAATTCAATCTGCCGCTGAGGTTCCGGTTGACGTCCTCTTCGTAGCATTTGAAACATTTGTTTTGCACGCCTGGAAAGAACATGCTGGCCCGATAATTGAACCTATGGCATTGAAATTAATACAGAACAGGTTCGACTCCATGCTTGCAGGCGATTTCGAGGTATTCTTCCGGAGATCATTGACGGAAATGAGTCTTCATAATCGGCGCGCGCTCGCAGTGATGGTCCGGCTCCTTGCCGATCTCCTAGACGCTTCCAGTAATGACGGCGACCGAGGTGCTTTGACAGCCGCTTTTGCCGAAGTCATGACCGAGGATGGAGATCCTATGCAACATGTCTCTCTTTTGGATCGTCTAGTAGATGATTTTGAAAATCTCTTTGATGACTCGTCACGAAATAGTGTCTCTCACGAGAGCACCCCGAGTAGGCCGCATTCAGCAAATACTGGATCCATAGGCTCAAATGCCTCCTCATTTCGGAAGCGATTTGGATTCGGACTGCATCGCGAGAGTTCGAAATCTGAAGGGGAGAGTAAAGTCAGTTCACTAATTCGCACTTTGAGCAAGAGCAAGAGTACTGGTGAATATGAGTCACAGGTCACAGGCACTATTAAAGCTTCTCTGTTCCGTCATCGATCATTGGATACAGATCCAAGGGTGCCAGATCTTCTGCGGCCGGCCTCACGAGATCGCCCTACTATATACGGGGCATTTCCGTCTCAAGAACACACCCGTAGGCCGGGAACCGCCCACAATGACTCCTCTACTCTTTTAACAGCCATTGAAGAATCGTCCCCGACAGATAAACGCTCGAAATCCAGAAAAAAGAGAAGGAGCTCACTGTCTGACCTACCTCCAATCCCAACGAAAGAGTCCATTTCAGCCGTCCGTCCACTTCAGCCACTTCAGCCCGCTCCGTCAACCTCTATGCAATTACGCCCCCAGTCAGAAATGACGCCTCAAAAGAGGCAGATGAGGCCACGAACTAGTCCAAGCCCAGGGACACCTACACGGTTACCACAGCCACCCCAAGCGGGCTCTCCTACTCGAATTGGTCCTCCGGCACGGTCAATGTCACCGGAACGGCCCGTGTCTCCTAACCGCAAAGAAAATGTCGTCCCACGTCCGACATTGGCTGAGCGAGCGATCAACAAGAAGACCGACGGGCCAGTATCGCCTACTTCTCGAACGAAAAAGAGATCCGATACTATGTCCAGTATACCTCAGCCAAAGGGCTTTACTCCTAAAGAACGCCCTATGTCAGCACACAGCCCGGAGTCTGCCACAAAGCGCCCCCGTTCATGGTCTTCTCCACAAAAGCCACAGAAGCTTCGCATGCAAAACCCCCAGAAGGTATTCCTGATTTCCCCTGGAACTGAAGAGGCACACCTAACATTCAAGACATAGCTTCGCGAACGCCTCATGCACGAAAGAAAGGTTCAAGCTTCGGTAGAATCAACGTTCCAAGCTGAATTGGAACTTGTTAGCAATGAAATATCTAGTTTAAAATTCTCTGCAACATTAACAACGCCAACTAAGCCCGGTCAGAACAACAAAGTAACCCCGTCAAATTCACCCGACCATGGGGTCAGCCTGGCTACTCGCATTCGCACTCTCGAATCACGATTCTTAACCTTATACTCTAATCTCGGTAGCCGAGCAGAAGCCATCGAAAAGGACCTAGAGACATCTTTGGTCGTCAGTGAGAGAAGAGTTAAGAAGCTCGACGAACTTTACCGCGAAGCTAGTGCAGAGAATGAAGCGCTATATGAGCGGTTTAACACCGAGCTTAGCAGGGTCGCGAATGATGTCAGACTTGGCAGCGGCGAGGAAGCTCTGAAATCGCAATTATGCGGAGCTCTAGAGGAGGTAGCGAGGGTTAGGAAAGAAAATATGAGGCTCAAGCGCGAACTAGGAGGCCTAAAGGCTCAACAGGTAGACCAGGGCTTTGCCAAAGCCGACGAGTAATGAGTTGTATGTAGGTCCATTGGGTCGGGTTTCTAATATTTGGATTTGGTGGCTGGGTGCTGGGTGTTGAGCAGTGCGTTTCCTGTAGTCGGTCCACTGTTATAGATGCCTCGTTTCTCAGTTTGGAACATCTTGTTACTTGAGCGTTATGGGGCAGGCGTTTTTCGGTGATCCTGTCACTTTATGTTATCATAGACAACACTCGCTTTCGAGCTCCTCAATAACGAAGGCATGTAAATACTAACACCCAAGATTCTAGACCGGTTTCTTTGTCTACTTATACTACTGCTCAAGTAGTATATGTAGAGCATAATGACGACCTTCACGGGAACTACTACAATAAACGGTGCGGGGAGTATCGAGTGTACCTAACGTTTCAAACCTTACTTATTGTTATTAGATATATTCATGATGGCTCGGTCTTGCAGACATTTCGATCATCCAACCAGCTCATTAATTGTAGCGGTTCCGGATCAATCCGTTTATGCATCCACTCCCATTTGACTCGCCACAGCCGATTACCATAACAAAGCGCATTTTCAATTGCTGCTATACGAACGGCTATCGTAGGCAAGGCAATAGGCAGTTCGTCATGCCCGAAGCCCCGATCCACAGCCAGAAGAGGCAGTGTGAAGCGAATATCGTTGGGAGCTTCGCGCGCGAGCCGCTGTCTAAGTTGAGCCGATGAAACGATGATCTTACTGACATTGCCGCCTACTGAGAGCCTCGATTTCTTCGAAGAACCGTGACCAGCTTGAACTATTCTTCTTCGAGCCGTTTCCTTCCGTTTTCCCGCGGGCGACAACGCCAAGCAATCGAGGGCACGGTTGATGCCTTGTAGATCAGAGCGCTCAAGGGGTTTTATGACGAGTGAAACGGTTTGCGGCAGCAGCTCGGAAGTAGATGTGTGTGCTTTGTTGCCGTCATCGCTATGGAACTGATCCAGATAACGATGGCCCAAATTCAAGGGTGGGAAAGCACCTTCTAGGGCAGCAATGACCTTGACGCGAAACCAGTACCGGTTGTCCCAAAGAACCCAATTCGTATAGGTAGCATCGGTTCCATCCCAAGGAATGGATGCATCCAAGCGGATTTTTGGCAGGCGATGACGCATGTAAGGCTGTCGGGAGACTAACCATCTCGTCGTCGTCATATCCGAACCATATTTGGCCTGCTGAACGGGGCGGAACATGAGTCCGCCGACGGTGAATGCTTGTCCTTCTGAATGTGGCGCTATCTTGCCAGACAGCCCATCGGGGTAATGGATGAAAGTTCGCTCCGAGGCGCTCTCAAAGCTTTTCAGTGGGAAATGATTCTCCTCGAATGGAGAAAGCAGCTCCGTAATACGACGAAGGGTCACGGCTTGGATATCGCGCTCTCGTTCCATCTTCTTATCCACTCCAATTCCATTAGGCTGGTAGTAGAGCGCCGGAAATTGGAGGACCATCCAGCCTGAACGGGGATTGAAGCGGTGTACCGTGCATTTTCGGAGGAGACCGTTTGACGAGGATATTGATTCCCTCAGGAGATTCCTGCTTCTACCAATCAAACGGAGGACGGAGGGAGTTCTGAGGGCTCGTGGGAGCTTATTCGATGATATCAAACTTCGTACCGCATTCCTCAGCGTAAGTGTGACATCGAAATTTGTGGTATCCGTGACAAAAGGGATGTTGTTGCTGTTACAAGTATCAAGCAGACAGCTCTTTGGGAAGCTAAGAAGCGGGCGACAGATCAGAACCCCACCGGTTGAAATACTGATATCTCCGGTTGAGAGTTGCTGTTCGCACCCTGATGGTAAACGAAAGTGAGGGTCGTTGCCCCCGGGGTTGACACCTCTACGGGAAGGCCTATCCCCTTGCATCTGAGACTTGAGGATGAAATGTGATCCGCTTTCAGACACGCCATAAATCCCATGGCATTCGGGGATGCGAGCGATTTCCGGGATACCGCTTAAGCCAGCACACCTAGCTCCAGAGCAGAGCCTCAACAATGACGTCTCAACATCATCATCCTGGTGGTGACCCATCAGTAGCGTATCGATTAGACTGTCCCTGCAAGCTCTGCCTAGGGTTTGAAAACGTAACCTGCGAGCATGTGTCTCAAACGCAGATAATTTCGAAGGAACCGGCCAATCGAGCTCAAGGATCTCAGATTGCATGCCTATATTGATGTAAAGAAGTGCAAGAGGTACAGAGAGGAATCAATTAATATAGAAGAAACATCGAAAGGCTCGATTTGATCAAGACCGAAATCAAGCAAGGAAAACCGTACCCATATCTGCAAGCCAACCAGCAACCGTGCGAGCTTCTCTAGCGCTTTTCTCTCGGGCCCCGTGGTCGACAATAAATGCCTTGACAGTCAGCTGATCTATGAGTCGACTCGACTCAAGCTGCTGGCACAGATGTGCCAAAGCCATGGAGTCGGCTCCGCCGCTGACAGCAACCCCTAAATCAAAATATTCCATTACCGTCAGGCGAAACATTTCAATTTGAGCTCTTGAGGAACACATAAATACGACGAAAAGGAGAGAGAAAAGACCGACCAAGGCGCTGCGGCAGATCCCGCTGCCATGTCAACCGTGATCCATGCCAAACTTGTTGTAGCTTTCGAAAGAACTGTATGACCGATATAGGGCCGGGTCCGTTCGAATGATGCCAAATACGGGCCCCAGCCATCTACGTGAGCAAAAAAATTTCAAACTACGAATGGTAGCCTGGCCGGTATTGAAGCTTTATTTTACTGCCATATTGAATTATATGATAGTACGGAGGGACGGGCTGAAGATAAGTTTAAAAGGGAATAATAACAAAGACTCAGTAAGGCTTAATTAAATAGTATATGCAATTGCTTGTCCCGTGATCCCGGGATTCAGTTATCTATACTAGCTATGGTTAGCTTTTAACTCGCTTATTCTAACCAATCAAATTTGTGTATGGCGGGGCCCATGAGACTGTTTACGGTTAGGCGGCCCGCACGGTTTTCATTGCGTTTGTGAAGGTGATAGATATGTATTGTATGATACAGATCAGGAACGAACCCCTGACTGAACTAAATATACAGGTGAATG